>JAOBYF010014571.1:0-13330 GCA_025403605.1 Parazoanthus darwini
TTTCCAGGAGTTTTCCAGGGCCCTGGAAGAAAATTTCAAAATTCCAGGAGTTTTCCAGGAATTCCAGGAGTAGTGAGAACCATGCACTTAATAGCAAAGTATTTTCGACCACGTTTCCTTTCTGTTTATCATTAAATGACTGAGATCAAATGTCGCTCTACAGTACCGGATTAAGGAGCACATTCCCAATGCATCACATTTGGTTTTGACTCGTAAAAGACTGGAAGACCTTTATTTTTTAGAAATGCTGTTCAAATTTGTATTGGCGAGATAATCTTCCCTTTAGTAAGTGGTAGACGCCATTTGTAACAGTCGATACCATTTCGAACAACAGTCTACTGCCGTTTTCATGAAGAAGGCGAAGTCGTGATAGCAAAAGTACAACTAATACTCAACCTAGCCCTAGCCAAAATCATAAAAAAAAGAAATAGAAAGGCATAAAAAAGAAGAATTAAGCAAAACGAATCTGGGATCGTTAGCATATCAGTCAAATGCACTACGAACAAGCCAACAACTCAATTCGCAGTCATTCATAATTCTTTTTACTGTACATGCGTTACAAATTAATGCATCTACTGTTACAAATGTCATCGACTGCTGCTGGTAGTTGCATCGGCGAGTTAGCCACTGTGTGGTACATGGTATTTTTTCACCGTGAAGTAGGTAGAAGGCGGCATTTCAAGCGGCAGCCCCACCCTTAG
Organism: Parazoanthus darwini; assembly: GCA_025403605.1. Lineage (NCBI taxonomy): Eukaryota > Metazoa > Cnidaria > Anthozoa > Zoantharia > Parazoanthidae > Parazoanthus > Parazoanthus darwini. The sequence goes on from JAOBYF010014571.1 coordinate 702, forward strand.
AAGATTTACCTCTTCTACATGCCCGCAGAGGCATAAACTGAAACGGTTACTACGATAAGTGTTGTAATAAATTAAGCTTTCTTTGATTTCCAGTGACCATAAATTGGAAAATTCATTACTTAAAAAAAACTGAAACTGCGCTGAAAAGAGATAGACCATGACAATCCAGCAACTCTTTGAGCAAATACCGTGAGTGAACGGATATCCACAGTGAATGAACCAAAGCGGCCGACATCTAAGCTACATAATATTTGTGGATTGTTTATCTATATTTTAAAGAAGCACTGTTAAACGCTCTTGGTGTTTTAGTACAACTGGCGCTTTAGAAATATAACAATATCACTATTACTATTATCTGTATGTTGAGTGGACGACAAGCGTGAGTGTTTTCCTTTTGTAGCTAACCTAGTAGTACCATGGCAACTTTAGGTGAGTGATGGTCAATGAGATTGAATGAGCAATTGGAGCAATCGTCGTTACCCTGGGAAAGCGGTGAAACAGAAACATCATCAGCTGCTGAAGGGACTTGTGACGAGTGTTTCCTTCAAACTGCAGCAGATCACAGAACCTGTGGACAATAGAGTGATTTAAAGGGTCCTTTAGAAACACCAAAAAATACTAATTCAACCAATTTCGTCAGCTATTCATGGCATTTGGTTCACTTAAAGAGGGAATTAATTAAAAATAGTTGTACCACCAATGATGAATATAATTACCATCATCATTCTCAACGTCACCATGACCACCACCATCATTCTCACCGTCACCGTCTCCACATCACTATCTCCATCTCACCATCACCACCGCTATCTTTCTCATTGTCACTGTCGCCATTACCACCACCATCATTATCACCATCATCACAATTCAATGACCTGTTACCAATAACATATTACCGACTCCATCCAAGCACACCATTACCATTACCAATGCTTATGCTTATAACAATACAATGATTATTGCCATTGGCAATAACAACATCAAAACATTAAAAATACCATCACCACAACCTTTAACAACAACGACACAAGTACAATGACTATTACCATTACCAGTAACAATAACATTATTTCATTTCCATTTTGAAAAGATCCTTACCTATACCAATACAATAACCATTGGTAATAATGTAACCATTACGTTACTAATGCCACGATCATTACCACTATTCAGTATTGACATTGCTACTGTCGTTACCAGTACCACTGTTATAATAGTGATGTTTATTATTTTAAAAATTTATTATGGTCCTTTTGTTACTGTATTAGCCAAGGGAACATTATCATGGGTGATACTCAGTAATGAACTGTAGATGTATATGTGTATGTGACAGCCTCAACAACTAATATTAAGGAAGGCTGTTAAGAGCCCCACCCCACTTACACATTGACACTGGCAATCAACTTGCGTGCATCGCCTATCCGGGTCACTTCCGCTTTGGTTAGAGTGAAGAGTTTGAATGGAAGCGGATGGCTATACAAAGAAAATGAAAACGTGTTATTTTTGAATCTTCAAACAACTGTTCCTATAATGGCGAATAAGCCGCACCCCATATTTAGATCTAATGCAAGTTGCATACAGGAAAAACAACATACCGAGCAAGCAACATAAGCAAACTCAGATGATTAAAGACTAAGATCTTTCAGACGACGTAGAAAGAAACAAAACCAGTCTTGCTTGCTTGATTTGTTACTAGTTATTAACTAACAAGCACCTCTAAAATACGTACATTCTGGTGATGTTTCTTCATTTCGCAGGTTGTCAGAGTAATTTGTTTCTTATTTTTTACTGGTATTTCTAAATAAGAACCTATTTCATTTTTAGATTAAAAAAAGGTCTTATACTTCGAAGGACTTTAAAGCTACGTTTTAGCCTGTATGTTCTTAATCTACTAGGTTCTTGTATACGCGGGTTTTTGCTATAGTTTCAAAGTTCAATGGAAATGACATTACTCGCGCTCGTCCATGAACAAGTCAAAACAGCCATTGGAAAGTAGCAGGTCCAACATCTTGAACATAGGCATTATGATCCTGAGATAAAAAAAAGAATACAATAATTTGTGAGCAAAATTCGTAACAGGAAGGTAAGATGAGGAAAGTTTTGAAATTCACTCGGTGCAACTGAACTGAGAAAAGTACTGTTCGTGAAATACTGTTTTGGAACGTTTTGCAGCCGGCTTCATTTTTTCCGAACTAAAAATGTTTGCTCGTATTAACCACCACTGGATTTTATGCTTTGTCACCAAAGTTTACCAAGCTCGCGCTGCGGATTTTAGGAGAATATTGAACTGTTAACATTTAGGAGCTTAATGTCGCTCCTTGGGGTTTTAAATCGCTCCAAATATCATGAAAAACGACGCCGGTCTTACACTTAACAACCAGCGTTTGTAGACAGATTTGACAATTCCTTGACTTTTCCGTAACTTTCCACGACCTTTTTGTACAAAGCCATGATCTAAAACTATCAAAATGGCCCGAAAATTGGTGGATCAGATCATGAAGCTGTTGGACAGGGTTAACAGTATAATTTTACTTCGCTTACACACAGATCTGATTTCCATGAATTTTCGCCATTAATTTTAATTTCCAACGTTTTCTAGGTCCATCCGTTTGCCCATGGTTTTAAGAACACATGAATTTGCAGGTTTACCATGGCCCGTACGAACACAGACAACAACGACTCAAGTTGCTCAAGAGGGAACTCAGGAAGCAATCATCGTCTTTTTCGCTCCATTTCACAACAGATAAATGAGCTATTTTTTGTCCAAAGTTCGGACTGTTTTTTTCAGTGGAAGGATCTTCACGTATTTTCCGAAGTAAGCCGAGGTATATCGAGCGCAACAAGAAAGAACAGGCGTCTCACCTATCATTTTTCTTGTTGTCTTCACATATGGATACCAGTGTGTCTGCAAACTGATGTACCTCTTCTTTGCTGAAAGAAAAAATCATCAAAAGTTGAAGATGATCTTTGAAATTAAACGAAGCCACTTTCTGTAATACACTCACTCCTAAGTCAACATAAAAATGTTCAACGGGAGGTTTGCATGATGGCGTCTATTACTACTACTATGATAATGCTTTGCCACTTTCTTTTGTAAGATAATTAGTGCCAATTGCTCTACCATTCTCATGGAGGAATAAACACTTTAATTTAATTTACTACCAGCATTTTTGTGTGGTAGTAAAAGGACGTCATCATGTAAGGCTCCTACTGAGTTTGCCGTTCAAGTGAAAAGGATAAAAACAGTGTCACAGATCGTATAATGCAGCGGTAAATACGAATAAATTACTTTTCATAATACAGCCATTTAAGCAAAAGGTTGTCTCGTGCATTGGTGCAGAGCGAAACCCAAAGGAATCATGGGTTTTCAAAACTGAAGGAATAGTACACTAGAATGTTCCGTTTTGCATTGAAATGCTCAAACGAATATTTAGTTTTACCTTCATTAGAGTTTTTCAATACAAGTTTTTCCAATGCAGAAAGTTATTCGAGTTCACGTTTCGTTCGCTTTTAAAAACCCACACTTTCTATCGGTCTAGAAAAGCTTATTTACTTTTAAAAATAGCAAGCTCTTATATAACGTGCACTTTGACTGGCCAACCAACAAACCCGTATGAAATGAGCGCTTTGACGGTCGAGCAACAATATTTATGTAAAAAAGAAACAGAAACTTGCCCGCTCGTTCTATGAAAGAACATTTGCAATGTCTTTTATCTTTTCTTATAAAAAGCTTAGACGTTACCAGAAACACTCGAAAAATGTATTACATTCTGACATGAAAGAGAGCGATCAGACTCGCGTCAGGGTTCTTATTCATTTCCAAAAATACAATTCCTTGATTATTCCTTGAGTTTTCACTGATCAAATAGTATTTTTCACTGACCTGTACACAAAGTAAATTTCTGCTTACCTGGCCCCCATCGCAAAGTTGAGTCTACAATGAGCCTAAAACAGTCTTTATTTTTAATAAAAAAAGACATCACAGCATGGATCGCTTGCCCCCATCATTCTAGAATACTTTTTAAAGGTCGTTGACAAATTGGCCTGACTTTTCATTGGCTTGAGGAAAACACTGACTTTTCCTGCTCCAAATCAAAATTCCGTGAAAAAAAAGAAAAAGAAATCGCCAACTTTTCCCAGACCGTGATAACCCTGCGCATTAGTTCAACCTAAGAAATATGTAATACAGTGAAAGGTCTGAAACCAGGAAAGTTCAAGTTGGTTGTTGGTGCCATTGTAGTCTTAAACGTTGTCTGTTTCGAAAAACTGTGTGGAGGTCATCTTCGATACAAGGTATCTAAACATCAGTCACAACCAACAAAAGTCCTTCTCAGGACTACTTTAACCAGGACGACCAACCAATTACAAACAGGTCTAAAAATGACAACGCAAGAAACAAGCTGTATTGAATTTTAAGAACATACTCAATCAAAAAATTGACACCAACCTGTCATTAATGCCGCTCAAGTAGGACAAGAGAGAGGCAGCGGAATGTCGCACCTAAACAAAGACGAATAAGAGAAGATTGCAGACACGGACAAGAGGGCCAAACATATAAAAAGGAATGCACATTGACAATTTAACAAAAGGCAGCCGGATACGTAGGTATAAGTAGGTGGGTAAATAGGTTGGTAGACAGATTATTAGGAAAATATGTTGTTTGATTAACACGGGTTGTTATGTTGTATTTTTTGCTATAAGGTCGAATGTGAAGACGACGTTGTGAGCGTTAGCCCTTTGTCATGGTAAATATCTTGCTCTAGAGAAGAACTAACGTATCTCGGTCGGTAAGTTGGTGAGTTAGTAGATAGATAAGCAGACTGGTATATATGTAGGTAGACAAGTCTTTATATTAGACAGTAAGGAAGTCAAAAGGCAGATAGGTAGGAAGGCAGGTTTTAGCTAATACCGTCAGCGGAATCATCGTTTTGCCAAAGCAGGGAAGGAGCTTCATAAAAAGCTGATGGATTTTCATTATCATCAAAGAGCTAATAAACAAGGAAAGTTAGCTGCAAAGAACTGGCCAGGAACACCGTTAATTAAACCGGGTAGTTGAGGAAATTACACTATCTTACCATTGCAAGAACTAAGTGAGTCGTAGTTTTACTGACAAAGGGCGAAGGATAAAATAGAAAAACAAGACCATTAACCGAGACAAACGTAAAAAGTTTTTCTAAAAGGCTTACCAGGGATTCTGTCAGGCCACCCACACTAACTGTTAGTCCGAGCAGGACTGGGTACCGGTAACTCTGTAGACCTAGCAGTCTGGTGATACGTGGAAAGCAATCGCTGGGGGCGCTCCAGTTTAGTGTGGCACATTCCGACCTGAAAACACGAGCCACATAAAACAAAATAAAAAGCTCAGTTTATTAATGTAGTAAAAATCAATTTCATAACACGTTTCAGTACCATAAAGGGTAAAGCCAAAACGAGGACAAGTTTTAGAAGTACAACAAAAGTATGAGAACTTGGAACTTGAACTGGACTTGAACTTTTGTTCATAGCCACTGGAGTGCATTGTGAACGTGGTCTATGGTTCCTTTAATTAGTTAATACTACGACTTGTTAGTTGTGAGTACTAGCAGAAATCATGTGCTTTGTCAAATGACAAAAAAGCATCAAAACGAGTATTTACCTTGGGAAAATTTCCAGCAGTTCCTTGTGGTGTGGTATGTTAGGAATCGTCGGACTACAACAGGAAACAAAGGATAGAATGAAGCTTGGAACAACTAGTTCGAAATGTTAAAACAAAAGCAATAGTTGACACTATTAGTGACCACAGTATATCAGTTTTTTCAGGCCCTGTCTCAAGCATCTGGAACAGGCTCCAAATAATTCAAAGGGCTCTTTCACGGCTTTATGTACAGTATGCTCAAAGGTTTTTTTGAAAAGAAACCTTTGTTAGATTCAAATCTAAGTTTTTCGTCAGGCAAATAGTACGGACGATCTATAGGGTGTCATTGTGGTCCAAAAAACGAATATCGTCGCACTACTCTGCGCGAGGCTTGGAGCAATGTCAGTTTTAGTTTTAAGGCGAATATAATCCAGATTTCTAAATAAAACTAACATATTCTGTGTGTTACTTCTGGGTTGGATTTACCTATGACAGTAGAGCATTCGTAGGAAAATATCCCCAGCATGTGATCTTGTTCGGTCTATCTTCTCAGATGCTTGCTGCACCAGGGAGCACATAATCTTCTTACAACTACAGCAGAGAAAAGTTGTTTGAATGATGAAGAATTGACACATTTATTCAGTCTAGTTTATGACAGTACCGCATGAATCCATTACTATTACCTCAACAAATAATAAGAGTTTGTGTTTCAAATGTTATGTTCCAGATGTAATAACTATTGAAATCTCTTCTAAAGCAGTTTAAAGCAGTTTTGAATAACAACCAAACATTCATGAAATCGTTCCCGAAAATTCCTTAGAAAATCTATCCATCCAGACACAACTAAGAAACATTTCCACCACTTCCACAAAATCGACATTCAAGCCAAAATCTGTGCCGTCGAGCGATTAAACATAAGCCACGGGCTTGGGAGAATGGGCAACCACTCCCAGCGCCACGACGTTAAATACAGTTTAAAGTTTTTCAGTAAAGTTTTCAGACTCTTCCAAGTATTTGGTTACACCTGCAGATATCTTAACACCTTCTGTCTTCCCAAAATTCTGAATTAACAAACTTAAGGACAGGTCGTAAAATAGTGTAAATGACGATTACCCTTTTTTCACCCTTTGACTTTGTTAGGTAATTTATCAACTTCTATCATATCCTTCACAGTATCATTAAAAAATAAATTTGATTAGTTTTGAGAGAAATAGATTGATCATCGACTCCAAACATGAAGAAATGCAAAACTTTCCCATGCAATTCTTTACTAAAGGATGTATGAAAACAGGTAATGAGAAAACTCTTGGGAGTGAAAAAGGAAGCGTTATAACGCGGTACTCCGCGGACACTCACAAATAGTAAAAGATAATACACAATGTGTGAATACTCACTTCTCAGGAGACAACAGAGAAGGATCAATCTTTACAGCAAGCGAGGTTATGTTTTCCAAGCCACTCATGCTTGCTTCCCGAACCCTATGGATTCAAAGACGAACAGAAGAACTTAGACAACTCAATAACAGAATTAAAAACTAGATGACCAAGGGCACTGTCCACTTGTTCATAACTCGCCAAATCCCTGCACTCTTGCTGGTTGAAAAAGCGTCCGGACATAAGCAGAGACAGTCCAGCCAGAATAATAGTGGCTTCCCACTTAAGAAACGATTGGTCGGTAGGCTTAAGTAAATGAATATGCCCGCAAAAGGGCTTATTCTGAACTAACTAGCTCTGTTTTATTTTATAACTTCTGTTTTCAGCGTGTGTGACTCTTTTTTGTCACCAAATTTCTAAAACAAGTAAAAACAGTAGGAGGTCATGACAAACAAAAGTTCATATTTCTACTGACGAAAACAGAAGCATCTGTTAAAACATTAGCCACGAATTTTTTATAAAACAACTTAGTCAGAGACAAAGTTCCTTTTACGAACAAAGTTTTGCAGTGTGACTTGGTTTAAACTATTCGTACCATGCTCCCACATCGCCCCTGTTGTCAAGGGTATAATCCTCCATGGCATCCAGGAACGCCTGGTATAAATGGTTCAGTAGACTCTCGTTTACTGCCGTGTCATCAGCGGCGTCTTTGTTTATTCCAACAGAACAAGCGACACTACAACAAAGGAACAGCGAAAATTATTTGTAACCCATCTCACTGAAAGTACGAAGCTAGAAATGTGTGCGGGGTTAGTGCAGTTGGTAGGCGGATCTCCAACTGCCAACCACGAGGTCAATGGTTCAATCCCCGGGCATAGTTCATAAAACTAACTGGTTGTGAAGCTCAACAAATTCAAAAGGAGTTCTCAAAGCTGCCTTGCCTCAAGTTGAACGAACCGTGACAGTGCACATTGCTTTGCTTAATGTGTGAACCCAAAGATTTTTACTGGATAGTCGTTCATATGATCTTCAATACCTTTCGTGTTTTGTGCACCACAAAGGCCAACGAACAAAAGTGATAGAGAACAAAAACGTATAACAAAGAAACTAGCCAAGTTTCAAACTCATTTCGCTATATTAAATATGCCCCGTCCTTCTTTCGCGAACTCGTCCAACTGGCTAAAGGTTGTGCGCCAACGTCATTCGTGGACCATGCCTGCAGAGGCTGCCAGAGGTACAGTGATTTTGAAATGGCCTTGTATTTGATTATAATTTCACATACCATCCCAGCGCTCTCATAGCTTCGCGTCGTGCCTCAGCAAAAATGTTTGGTTCAACTTTGGTAGCTGCAATTAATCCATTAACAACCTGCAATATACGTGTAACAGTAAGACATTGTTAGAATCAACGACAAATAAAGCAGACAGTGAAACACGACACACAACAAAACACAACACAACACAGCACAACGCAATACAGTACAGTGGATAAAAAAAATATTTTTTTACAAAACATTTTACTCAGCCCAATTGACTTTTCAAAGCTGATTGAAAAGTGTGATAAAAAGCAAAACAGTAAAAGTAACGTATAAAAATTAGAAACCATTTAAAAAGTTAGTCTAAATTTCGAAGGTTCTAGCCATTTGCAGAAGGTGACTAGACTGTGAACGTTCGGAGCCATTTTTGCGAAGTATTGCAGCTTAACGTATTGACCCTCGGGCCGGAATCTCGATTTCCAGCCTCCATTTGATCATGTGGTCGAATCAGGTAGTTCTGAGTTCAAGGATACCCCTGGGTTACGTTTGTACAAAGCAAGCTCAAGTTTCTCCTCCCAGTTGGAGGTCTTCGTCTCTTCATTTTCCATTGTTTTACTTGTGGATCATTCATTCCCCATTAAGTGGATTTCAATGCAAAATAATGTTAATGGAATTTAAATAAAATCATTTCTTAATTACGTCACGCCCTCCAAGTTTACCAACTTCTATCTTCGTCTCACAGAGACAATATAGAATACGTCGATTGGTTAGTCCTTATGTGAAATATAAAGTTGTTCTTGTCATCAATTGGCACTACTGGGAGTTAAAGGGTTGATTATGGCAGCTTGATTCATAATGATTTAAAAAATAACTAGTTTAACGCCATTGTGATAAGCACGAACCTATATCGGTGTAATCTTCGACCATGTCTTGAGGATCAGGTAAAAGGATTATTGAAATAACCTTTACTAAACAATATCCAGAAATAAAATCCTGGATAGTGGCCGTAAATAAGTAAGCCTTACCTCTTTCAGTCGACCAGCAACCATAAAATGGGGTAAAGAACCAAGGGCCTGGGCAAAACCGAGTCTAACAGATATGAGTAGATCAAAAGTTAAAATAGAAAAACATAACAAACAAACAAGTATAGCCAAAAGACCGTATCGTTAAGAAATACTACAAAAGCTTATACCACCAGGGTTCTTACTGCTGGCAACTCGGGAAAATTTAGACCTTTTTTAAGCCCCAACGTTTTAAAACTAAAGACCTGTTTTCTCTAAAAATACTCCATATATCAATCAGGAAACACAGCATTTGCGTGAAATACAGTCACAAGCAATTTCAACATATGACCAGTAAAAGAAATACATTTGTGTTAAGGAGGAATTTAAGACCTCTTAAGACCAGAATGAAAACGTTGTTACACAATTTTTTCAAGGCCTGAGAAAGTAATTTATCTAAAACAAGAACCCTGTAATACATAATCGTTCGAGAAGAAGGATTCGTCAAAGGAGATCCTCAAAGGTAGAAAAGTAACAAAAGAGCTAAATTTTTGCGTATAGACACGTATTTTACATTTCGAGGATCCTCAGTGCTAGTACTGGTTATGTTTTTTAAAAAATACAAAAATATAAACTGAAGTGCAAAATACAATACCTTTGAAAACGAAAATCAACTATAAACAACCAGTTAAAACTAAGTCTGATAAATTGTAAACCACAAACAAAAATTTCTGTGAGCAAGGAAATAAGTAAACCTACCTCGAAAACTGATTAGTACTTTGAAGCTCTTGGATATATTCCGTGATTAATTTATCTAAAAATGAAAAAAAATCAAGAAGTCTCACTTCATGAGAAAAATACAACTTAATTATCCTCAGATTAAAAAGAAAACTGCATTAAGTTTTGAAGCAATTTTTAAAAATAATAAGTGGTAGTAATTTTTCTTGGCCCTGAAGAGATGAAAATAACTGGAGTTAACTAGTTTTCAAACTCAAAACCTGAAAGTTTTCATAAAATTAAAACTTTGATTTCGGATAATAAGGGTTGGGAGTTCTTAACGTCGCAAAGTTGCTTTCATCAAAAAGTCGTTAACCCTTGGCAGAATTGCAGCAAATATTACTACTTCGCGAAATGACAAAATACCTTTAACATCTTGAATGGCCAGACCTGACGGCTGCCTGTAATACTGGGTACAGAGAGCACTCAATGCTTTAACAGCAGCCTCCTAAGTAAGTGCACGAGAGCAAACACAAGATTACCAGTCTACGCTTTACAGATGTTAACCATTTGTGGAAAATCTATAAAGTGACCATCAATTTTTTCTCAGTCTTTAGTAAAGAGTACAATCATTCTAATTTCTGAAGCAGTTGTCTAAAACCAACAAAATGATCATTCATTTTTTTGTCTTGAAAGTAGAAATGATTGGTGTTGTTCGTTTTAGCTATTACATCATTTGTCAAAAACCAATAAAGTGACCATTATTTCTTCCTTGAAGAGTAAAAAACTGACTTTTAACCAGTTGTCAAACAGCCATAAATAGACCATTTTTCTTGTCGAGAAGAAAGGAAGTCTTTGGTGAAGATATTATCTCAAACTTCAGAAGCTGCGAGTTTTTGAAACGTTTGAAGACTTTGAAGATGTAGTGATCAGTTGAAACAGGTTACAAGTTAAAAGGGCCTTCGTTTTACAAAATTTTACAGTTCTGACTTTCAAGTGATCATGCAAGAAAAACAACTCCACGACCAGTATATTGTTTTTAAGCGTTTTTTTCAAAAGTAAAGTATACATACACAAGATTTGCCTGCAATCAAGCTTCTTGACCTCAACGAACCAAACAGGACGAGCATCCTTTTCGGAGCCAGTGGGTTCAGTGTATTTGGGAAGATGTCTTGTTATACTATCTAACATGATTGTACCGGCTTCTTGTTTATAGAGACAGCGCATCTTTCGGTGTTTTCCCAGATTTTACAAGTTAACTCAAAAACGACTCAAGTTAATTTTAAATACATCAGAGACTTAATAAGTTAGCCTGCGGTTATAGCAATTATTTATTTAGCTTTCTTGCAATCTTATTGGCTAGACAGGGTCATATAAACTCTGGGAGAGAAACATTGGTCAGGGTCTGCAATCTTATTGGCTAGACAGGGTCATATAAACTCTGGGAGAGAAATTCAAATTTATTTCATATTACTTTTTAGTTTAACTCAAACCAAAAGGAATAAAATAGTAGCAACACCAAAGTCCATCTTATGGAGTTATAGTCAGTGCCATCTAATATCTGTGAAGTTTGACATCTGCTAGTTACGAATAGATCAATAAAATGTTGGATTTAAAAAGTTACTAAAATGCAGTTTATTTGGTCAGTTCTTCATTTTATCAAATAGATGCCTATTACTAATTCAGTCTTTATATGGTAAAGAAAATGGACTTGTAGCCTCAAGAAAGTATTGCTTTATACAAGCCTGGATTTGTGGTTCTGTATGCGACAGATTATCGTTAATTGCACTTTGCCAGTGGTCTAAGAGAAATGGAGACACATTACTGACTTGTACTGACAAGAAGAACAGAAATGCAACAAACCCAGAACAGGAAACATAAGAAAAATCTTACCTATGACATCATCTCCATGCCAAGGTAATTCGGAAACGGACAGCTTCTCAATTAGATAACTCACTGTAAAATACAAGGGAAATCAAACTACATTATCAATTCGAGGTCATCGCAAATATGTTTATGGGAAATATTCTAGCATTACTAATGAAACTACTATTCATAACAAGATTTGTACACTTTAATTTCTCGAAAAACTCAAGGTCATTGCAGGAGGAGTATTTTGAACAATGTCTTCGCTCAAAAAATCGAATTTGAAAAATCCTTAAATTAAACAAATCTTTTGTAGAAACACTGAATCAACATATTAAACGGCACATACCACAGATGATGAACTTGTGTCAAAGTAAATAATCACTGTGACACGAAATTTATGATTTGGACAAAGCTTATTGTTTTAAACCTAAGCAATCGCATCCTGTGGGGAACAATTACTTTAAGCGCCCGACAAGGGACACAGCCGACGGTCACTGACTCAATGCTGCAATTTCTGCAATGTGTCACGGCGGATAACTTCTTGTAACGACTTAGAAAGCGCCGTTGATTCCATGACACAGAAAGCAAGATGTTTTTACGGCGGTCTGATAATACGGCTGGCTAAATTTCACTTTAGGGTCGTTTTAAGAAAACAGTATGGCTTGTGGGGTATCAGTTCGAACTTCCAAATACCGAAAGTGTTACCAATAAGATGAATAGTAAACCTTTTAAAAGTATGTTTAAAAAAACATTAAAAGCTGTTAAGGGTAATACCAGGCACGAAAGGAATAATGGGAACT
>JAOBYF010014682.1:0-13329 GCA_025403605.1 Parazoanthus darwini
CTGGACAAAAAACGAAGAAATCTCAAAAATCAATTTTGTCCGCGAGTTCTTGATTCTTACAGTCAGCCGCTCTTAAGCTTCTTCGAAAGAGATCGAAAATCTCCGGAAATTTTAGGAAAACTTCGGAAACGGTTCAAAACAGAGAGTTTTTACAGTTCTAAAAACGTTTCGGAAAATCTTCGGTATCTTCGGAAGTGTTCGGAAATCATCGGAAAATTTTCGGACGTGGTTGGAACTGTTCGGAAACGTTCACAAGAGTTGAAAAGTGTCGGAGCTGATTTTGAGAATACTTCAAAATTAAGGGACGCCAGCATAACTGTTGCGCGCAAGTAATGACGGGAAAGTCGAGTGAACACTACCCGCTGCATACCACAGAATATACAACGGCAACCCTGGCCTCTGATTGGCTATGTTTTTCAAGGCATGGGATAAAACGCAATACAAAAAAATAATATTTTATTTGGTTAGAGTCAAAGGCGTAGGCAGTGGTCGCCCAATGTCCTGAGCCAGGGGCTTGTGTTAAACAAAGAACCATGGAACAGATGAAAGCAGAACGAAGTTTGTCAAAAAAATTATAGGACATCTAACTGACCCCCACCCCCTTCTATTCGTCCCCCTTCGACGTTTATGAGTTAATATAAAAACAGGAGTCAAATCAGCAATTATTTCGCTCCAAGTTGTTTTCCATTTGCGACTTGCAGGTTGGGAGAGTCTTTTGTGTTAATAAAGATTTTGTGACAAAAGTTTTGTTTGTACAGGCCCCGGTCTTCAATATTTACCAGAAGAAGAAATACATTTGGTGTGGCCCTTTACCTAAGGAAGTTTTGAATAAGAATCGGTTCAGATATGAATCTAACTAGACTCCTTATATATAGGTTGCATTAAACCAAAAAAATTAGCCTTAGGCTTTTGATTTCGGTGTTCGTATTTTCAGGTGCTTACTGTATTTGAGTTAAGGTGACTGCTTTCCCTGTGGTCAGTGGTCGTTAACTAATTGTTATGTTGTCAGACTCCAGGGAGTGAGATGGACAAGGGATCGGAGATTGACCTCCACGGCCACCGAGGACTGCTGTCCAGCCGCGTGTCTGTTGCCAGCCACGGCAGTGGAGGGTTCAGTATCAAAGACAACAAAACGCAGGGGCGAAGGACCTCAGTGGCATCTGCAGCATTTTCGCATTGTTTGATGAACTTGACCCAGGTACTGTGGCTAAAAATGTAGAATTATAAACGCCCTGTGTTTGCCGCGCAACTGGCTGAAAATTCCCTAGAGTACTCTCCATTTGACTGACCCGACCAGCCAGTTCTTAAATTGATCACACGAATTATTGGAATTGGTCCTGGCCAGTCTGCCCTGCTCATGGACTGGAACCGTTCAATTCTCTCGCCCGGTCGGCTCGGCCAAAGCACGGGAGTTTAGCGAGTTGTGGCGGGAAGAAATGTCTGCCATCTTTGTTATTTTGTTTTGCAATCGGCGAGGAACGAGCGTGACAGTTCCTGCAACTAACCTGCCATTGGTCAGCTATGTTGGTCTTGACCTTTCCATTTGCTCTAGCTAGAACCAGTTCGGTAGCCAGACTCAGATCGGTAAAATGGAAAACACGTCCCTTAATGTATTGAGAACTCCCGTTTTCTTCCTGACATAAACACCGATGTCCCACTGTTGATACAACTGCCTGAAACCCCCAGTGTAGTTCAGGGTGGTGCAGTGGATAGCGTGCTTATAGTCAAGCAGACATGGATTCGAGTCCCGTTCTGGGTATAAAACCAGGATATTTTTTGGACAGGTGTGTCAAAAGGTTATATAGCACTCTATGTTTCAGGAGTCTCCTAATATTACGTCACTTGGTAATCTAGCGGCTTGCATCAAGAAACCTCTATTTTTCCGATATTTATTTTGGCATGGCTTAGTGTTGCTCCCGAGCACTGATATTTTGATCATTTCTACAATTTTGTTAATAGCTATATGGACTAGTAGAATGTTTTTATTGAATTTCCTTGATTTATGTTCAAAACAATGTAGTATAAAGCAGCGCTATCAAATATTAACGTGTGCTTGGATTGTGCTACAGGACTCCGGACCCCTGTGCCTCCTAAATAACTGTGATCCAATCTTTGAAGAGCTAGAGGAGCATCAGGTATGTTACGTGAACTGACAGACTCGCCAGTTGTCTTAATACAAAATTCTCGGTTAATACATAAAAAAAAGTGTTCATAAACATGCTTATCTACCTACACACCCATGCAATGTGTTATTGTTGGTAAACTTATAGCCACAAATTGATAGTTTTAGGTACCTAAATAGATGGAAAAGGGATAATCAGTGGGAATAATTCAATGCCCTCTGGGAGTAAAAAAATTGACCTGGCCCCAGCGCTATTGTCCAAAATGTAGAAAAAACAAGCTTTGGTTTTGTGTTTACGGGCAGTTGATCACGTGCTGTTGATAACGCACTCCTAGGTAGCACTACAGAGCATGCTCAGTGGAAGTGCCGCCAGTTCGTTTGCAGACGACATTGTGAAGTGGCAGAAGAGATTACAGATCATTGAAGGAGTGCTGAGCGTGTGGCTGGAGGTTCAGGCCAAGTGGGTGGAGCTGGAGGACGTAAGTGTGAAGCGTTGCTTATTTCCGAAATCCCCTCCACTACAAATTAATAAGGGCCGCTGACAGTCTTCCACTACACAGTGTTACCTCACAGTTAAAAAAAGGCCACTGATAGTCTTCCACTACACAGTGTTACCTCACAGTTAGTAAAGGCCACTGACAGTCTTCCACTACACAGTGTTACCTCACAGTTAATAAAGGCAACGGACAGTCTTCCACTACACTATGTTACCTCACAGTTAATAAAGGCAACGGACAGTCTTCCACTACACTATGTTACCTCACAGTTAAGAAAGGCCACTGACAGTCTTCCACTACACAATATTACCCCACAGTTAATAAAGACCACTGACAGTCTTCCACTACACTATGTTACCTCACAGTTAAGAAAGGCCACTGACAGTCTTCCACTACACAATGTTACCTCACAGTTAATAAAGGCCACGGACAGTCTTCCACTACATAGTGTTACCTCACAGTTAAGAAAGGCCACTGAAAGTGGCTTTGATTTGTTCTGGAAGATGAGCCCCGGAAATGACCCTTGAAGCCTTGAATTTTTTTTTGCAGTGTTGGCTCACAAATTTTAAAATTTTTAAATTGTATCGTTTTAGGTCTTCTCAAGTTTGGAGGTGCGTATCGCCATGCCACATGAAACAAACTTGTTTTCTGCTGTGAACAGAGATTTCCGGATTTTGATGAAAGCAACAGAGAAGAACCCCAATGTTCTGCAGGCATGCTCCAGAACAAGTAAGTTTTATGTATTATGTCTTTTACAGTGTTCACTCACAAGGTTTTAATATTTAAATGTTTAGGTATTGTAAAAGTTTTAATGTTTATATTTTTTCTCAATCGTCTGCGGCTGAATGAACGAAGCGTACTAAAAGATATGATATTCTCGAGCGTCATTCGTCAAGTGAAAATATTTTAGTATTGCTATTTATATCATATAATGGCAATCGAAAGTATAGAAAAACGCTAGTATATAAGATGCCACAAAATAGTTACCAAGTTGTTACTGTCAAGCGGGATTTTGTTATATATATATATATATATATATATATATGTACTAAACCGTTCTTTATCGACAGATATCCAAACTAAACTGGAAAAAATAAATATGAACCTGCAACAGTGCTGGAAGTCACTCCTCAGTCATCTTGAAAGGCGACGACAAAAATTTCCACGGTTCTATTTCCTGTCTATGGAGGATGTGCTGCATGTCGTTTGCAATGGTGAGTGCTCTGCCGCCTGATTCAACTCTGAAGAGCGTGTTCTTCACGTTGTTAGTATTTAGACAGGTTTGCGATTTGGGTAATCGTTGAGTCGATATTATAAGGCTTTATATTGGAAATCTGTCGATTTTTTAAATGCACCATATGGTGCTGCTATAAAGAAACATAACTAAAACTTTTGTTTGGTGTAGTTTAGAGTGAGTTTTGAGTCTTAGTTTTCTCTGCCAAAACGAAACTCGCTCAAAATGCCACCAAATCATGCAATACTGCAAAGAGAAAAATGTTCACAATGCCCTTGAGGTGCGTTATTTCCAAGTTTTATAAATTATCCATTAATTTAAGAAATCTTTCCCTTTCTTTTCAGGTTATGATCCAAGTCTTGTCAATCCGTACATCTCCAAAGTGTTGGAGAATGTTGGCGCTTTAGGGCACGAAGAGTTGGAGGCGGAAGGACAAACAGTTTTTCATATCACATCAGTGCTCAGTTGTCATGGAGAGCGGCTCACCCTCAAACAAGTATGATTTTGCAGCATCATCATCAAAATTGCCAATGTGATAGAAACAGGACTTGGACAAATTAGTTCATTTAGTAGTGTTCATCTAGTAAAATCAAATGCAGTCGAACTTTTTTTTAAAATATGGAAACCGAAGTGACGGGGCAAAGTGTCTTAGAGCGTATTAATTTTTAGAGAAGGTTAAGCCCCTATGGCTTAGTCTCGTGGTGCAATTGTTTAAAAGTAAGTTTTTGGAATTAATAAGTACACTAAAACATTATTGTCTCTTGCCAAAGTTGCATTGTTTGAAATGCAATGAATATACATTAAGGGTGTAAAACTTTAACAAGAAAAAATCGAAGAAAAAGATTGGCATCTTGAGGCAAGTAAAAGTCATCAAAGAAGAAGCAATCAATAGAGTGACTAACGTCGCAATTGTTACATAAGTCATTGTTTCTTTTCTTTTTTTTCGGGGACTGCACTGAAGTGTCCATTGTCTGTGTTAGAGTGTGTCTCCATTATGGAGGTGTACGTACCAAGGTTCCAATGTATTTCAGTTACATACATAAAATTTGCTCTCTGTTTGTACTGAGCATGCCCTTGTTGCCCGCCCTAGCCCGTGCTGTGTGATGGACCAATCGATGGATGGCTGACGTCGCTCATAAACACAATGAAGCAGACACTGCTAGAGCAGCTTGCAATGGCATTAGAGTCTCCGTCATATGACAAGCCAAGTGGGATACCCAGGCAGAATGATGCTGCTTCTGAGCCTGTTTCTGATAAGCCTCCCGGAACTGCCAGTAGCTTCGGTCGCATTGAGCGCTCTTTCACGCTTGATAACGTTACAGAGGTATGCTCAAACATAGTCAAAGGTAGCCCAGTAACAGTTCCCAAGAACATAACATTGTTGCAAAATGTCTATTTAAACACTGATAAGGGAGCTTACGAAACAGGGAGGTCGATGTTAATTAGAGTGATAGAAAACCATTGGTCTATTGTTGCAAAACACAGTACAGGGTTCGCACGGATCCGAAAAGCGGAAAGTCATAGGGTTTTACAAATTCGTTTTCAAGGTTTGGATAGTCGTGGGTAACGAAAAGTACTACAAGAAACATGAGTTCACTTGATTTTATAAACAAAACGAAATAACAGTAATTTTCTTATAATATAATACATTTTACTGAATTTGTTTAGCCTGCATAATAGCTAAATACTGGTCGAGGCAGACTTAACCTTACGTCTATTAGTTCCAAGTAAAGGTAAAATCTTAAATATGCTAAAAATACAACTATAGGCAGAAAAACCGAAAAAGGTTAAGGACTAAGGAAAAAACTAAAAAAACAAAAGCATTTTTTTAAAAATTCGGTCTAATATGAGCAGGTATCTGGTTCCGTAGACGTACGCCAACATGTGAAAAGGAGTTTTTCTGGGTGATACGACATGAATATTTGGAGTAATAACTGTCAATTGAAGAGAATCGTGTATCATAATTATGTATATCTTTGACTCGAGTGAATATTTTACGTATGTTAGTAGGAGCAAAGTTGTAGTTCACATCATACATTAATTGAGCAGTTTAACAAAAGTAAAGTAGTGTCACTGGTAAAATATCAGTTTTGGTGAGTTACGGTATTGCCCTGTGAGTTGAATTCGCCAAAAAAATCGATCTGAGAGCACGCTTTTGCAAGAGTTCTTGTGACAGTTTATCTTGTATCTTTTTACTAGCTTGACCCCAAATTTGTATTCCATATAGGAGCAGTGGTTGCAAAAAGGTTTGCGTATTTTTAGCAGAATATCTTTTGGTAACGAGTGTCTTCGTTTGCTTAAAATGTCGACTATTCTACTGCTTTCGTTACTTTATAATATAGTCAATGTCGGGTTTTCAAGAAAGTTTGTTGTCAAGCAGCACACCAAGGTATTTAACATAGTCTTTCTGTTCAAGATAAATAAACTTACTGGTTTTATGATCAGACAGTTTGACGTTGACTTGTGTGGTGAGAGAACTACAACTACAACTACTACTATTAGTACTACTACTACAACTACTACTACTACTACTACTGCTACTACTACTACTACTACTAATAATAATAATAATGATAATAGTAATAGTAAAAATAATATTAACATAATAATGATAACTTAAAGTTTATATAGTGCTATGATTTTGTAACATATTCTAAAGCGCTTTACAAAGTAAAATGTAAGTAGTTGCACTATTACTGATAGACCTTAATTAAAAACTGTATCTCATTTCAAATGTAGTAAAAACTTAAAGTTTTTTCAAATGTTGTAAGCTAACTTAAAATATTAAGTTTATAATTTAGTCTTAAAATAGTCCACGGTTTTGCTTGCTCGCACAGTTACTACATATTTTTGGCCCCGCATTACAGAAAGTTCGATCACAAAAGGTATGTTTTGCTCGAGGAACATTTAAAAGAAGCTGTTGGTTTGATCGGAGCGCATAGCGATTAGAAGTTTTAATATGAAATAGAGCCCTGAGGGATCCCGTAACTGGATATGTAATTGTTCATCAGTACTAGTAATTTGTGTTCTATCAGCCAATCATACAGACAACGTCGTATTCCACTGATAAACATCAGGTTTTTTAAAACGTATAGCATGATCAACCGTGTCAAACGCTTTGGCGAAATCTATAAATACTGCGCATGTGTAAAGTTTATGATCCATGTTATAATGAATTGTGTTAATTATATGAAATAGTTCATGACGTGTGGAATGATTTTTCCTAATACCATATATTGTATATCGCACAGAATCGGTTGTTTTTCTATAAAATTACTTAACCTATTATAAACAGTTTTTTATGAATAGTTTTTTGTTGAAGACTGAATGTAATGAAATTGGCCTATAGTTATTTGGGTCTGTTTGATCACCGGCTTTAAAAACGGGACAGGTTTTAGAAATCTTAAGTTTGGTTGGGTATTGTCCTGTTTGTATTGATAAATAAATATGTATCTAAAACCTTGATTTCAAGACAAACTTCTAATTAATGATAATAAGACTGAGTTTATTTTAATTGGAACTCGTCAGCAAATTTCTAAACTGAAGCCTATTAATATTTCTGTTGGTACTTCGGATATTAATCCTAGCCCACAAGTTAAGAATTTAGGTTGCTGGTTGGACTTAAATTTAAATATGCGTAGTCATGTAACAAACGTGTGTAAGACAGCTTTTTTCCATCTACACAACATAAGGCGCATTAAGAAGTACTTGTCAAGAGAGAGTCTGCTCACTCTTGTGCATGCCTTTATAACGAGCAGGCTTGACTACTGTAATTCACTACTATATGGACTGCCCAAAGAACAACTATCTAAATTACAGCGTGTTCAGAACGCATTTAATTAAATTTAGAAATAATACGATTTTTTTCCAGTTACCTTCCACAACTATCTGTAAAAAGCAAATTATGTTCCTTTAGTTTGAAAATCAATAGGTTACTCGGAGAATCTTAAATCTTACAATGATTTAATGATGGAGCACTCCTTAAGATTTTGTGTTGAAACAGAGATACTTAAAGGGATATGTTATATTCTTTTTTGCTAGTTTTTCATGGTCTTTGTAATTCAGGATCCTGATACATGGGCAATGACTCCAGCTCACAATGCATTTCAGTCTCTTTGCGCCCTAACAGTTAGATTAGGCCCAATAAAAACTAAGCCTTTTTCCTTTGGGCAACTAAGATTGTATGTTTGTTGTTTTAGGGATATCTCGTACACGCCACTGGATTCGCTTGGGGACAATCCTTTACAAACTTTTACCAACCTGGAGAACTTGTTTGTCAAGCATTCATCATTTGCTCGGCCAGAGAAGTGGGGCGAGATTTTGAAACTGCCGAGGCTCTTTGAGGTTTCAGGAGTTAACTGGTCAACGTTGTGTGCCCAATGTAATATTACTAGACAGAACGAGATCAACACGACAATAAGACGATGCAGTAACTGTTTTGAAGTGAACATGTTCTACAGTAAAGGAAATACCTTTGATAAGGACAGAGGACACATTTGCTTACTACCGCTTAAACAAGGCATCTACAAGTCACCATCGTGGTACCTCCACCCTGGTTTTATGTTACAGTGCATTTGTGATTCCAAAGATTGCGTTACCAAACTTCCGTTACATTCTGGAGCGCTTAGAGCTCGACGATTACAACAAGCTCTCAACTTGCTTCATCCACTCAGCTCTCTTGCACTTTTTCTTAACTTGACTGTTGTGATTGTAATATCTTCTTTTAAACAACTCCGTAAATCCCCCACTCTGCTCCTTATTCTGAACATGGCGATTTGTGACTTTCTCATGGCTCTTTTTTGTATCTCGACCGCCATCTTTAACGTGTTTCATGACAACGACGAGGAAGTCCTGGCCTTTACACATACTGGCTCTTTTCCAGATTTGCGTTCTTTCATTTTAATATGCCCTTATATAGCCTTTACATTTAGTGTGACGCAGTTTGCATCAGTGTTGACGACACTGTTCCTGTCGGTTGAAAAATACCTGTGTATCGTGTACTGCATGAAGCCCGATATTAGAATGACTAGGAAAATTTCCACAATTTGTGTGTCTGTAACTTGGTTGGTGGCTGTAGTTTACAACATTTGTGTCTCAGTCTTTCTGTATGATGAAGTACGTCAGAAAATTTTAAAAGGGGACATTTTGCTTTGCTCTGCAACTAGTCACTCTATCGGTCCAATACCCGTCTCTCAGTTTCTCAGTTTCACCTATATCTTCATCTTCTTGTTCACAATACCGTTGTATATTCGTATGTACCTTGTGGTAAGAAAGTCCAGTTCACAAATGGGTATCAAGAGAGAGGGATCGCTTGCAAGAAAACTGGCGCTCCTAGTCGTTACAAATCTCACCTTCAGTGCCATACCCCAATCACAACTACCTTTCTTGGGTTCAATGTTCTTTCTCCGACTTCAAAGACGAGGGTGTCAGTATTTACGTTGTGTGGTTGCCATTCTTTCTCTTGAGCCTTAACTCTTTTCTGAACCCATTCTTGTTTGCATTCAGACATCATCTCTTCAAGAGCCACTTGCGCCAAGTCTTCTGCCGAACAGCCCAGTGCTTGAGAAAGAGGCACGGAGAAGTTGCAGCTGCTAAGAATCGTAATGTTTCTCTCCGTAGCGACAGCACTAGGGAATCGAAGGATGCCTCGCTCTAACATTTTTATGAATTTTAATTAATTTTAATCCATTTTGTTCTAGTTGAATTAAATTTAATAAGGGGAAAGAGGTTGGAAAGTCGAATGCCAGTCAGTGCACGAACTGAGAAGGCAACTGTTGAAGTGAATAATTTTTTTTCACACTACAATTATCAGTGCCTTTTGACCAACTGGCAAAAACGTTTTACAAATTGCGGCCAGATAGTATTCGCCTTAAAACTCTTTATGCACGAACTTAGAAGGCAACTGTTGAAGTTGCCTTTCTGTTACTCAGAAAGTCTTATATTAAATAGTTTAGCTTACTGTTTTTTTTAGTTTACTAGCTTTTAAAAGTCTAAATTCAAAGATTAACAGAACCGAACTTGCTAAGAAACGGAATGCTCTGTATAGCCGTCATGTGTAATCACTGTCAATATTAAAATGTAATCCCCTCTAACAAAAAGGTTTTGTTTAGTAATGATCTCACTCTTTGCCGTATACGAAATCTGAGGTGAAAGTTTTTTGATATAACTACGTAAACATCGCTAATCGTAATAAATAAATTGGATTAGATTTGTTGGCATGAATTACGTTTATGGGCGAGCCTAGCACAAACCAAAAGTGCAATTTCGCAAATGTATAGTCAAACGAGATACCAAAAAATAGCTTAGAAATTATTTTAAATAGACTTAAACAGCCTATACTTCGTTGCAATTCGTACATTATTTGGTAAGGAAATACGAACCAGCTTACATAAAGCAGAACGGATGATGGTAAAAGAAAATAACCGTCAGTTAGTATAAATGAACAGAGACACAGTCTATCAAACAGCGGCAAAAATGTTTGCGTTAAACCGATGGCAGTGCAACTAATTGCAGATCGCAAGACGTCCCGATTCCTCAGGACATTTTACTTATACTACTTGAAGTATTTAATTTTATTTGATGGTTCCCAGGGCCTTCTCAATCATTTCGGCACTAAATACAAATTGCTCGTGAAGCGGCCATGGTGAAGCCTTCATCGGTTGTAAGTACACTAGTCTTTCTTATCTTTTAGTTTACTAGTATGGATTATTGTTAGTTTACTACTATTGGTTTTTGAATATAGTTTCTGTTCGTATTAAGTCGACGGTGGTCCGTCGGACTAAAGCCATGTCAATTCGCAAATTATCAGTTGCGTGATAATTTCCACGTCCAAACTACGGACGGTTGGGGAGCATGTTCAGTAATTCTCTGAATAGTCAAAAATGAAGAGAAAGAATGGACGAGGGTTGTATTTGTGGGCAGGAAGGGCTGAATCGAACAAACAGGGGTTTTAACAGGAAATATTGCGTGACCTCTGATGTCACGTACGTATCCCTTGTATCCATATATAGGCTGTACTCGTTTCGGTCTGCTATAATTGCAAGACTCACAGAGTAACAAAGAAAATATTTAAGACTGTGTTTCTTAGAAACTGCACTTTTGGGCAGGGATTTCGTTTGTCGGGGAGACGACAAAACAACAGACAAATGTAATCCTTTTGTAAGAATATTGGCTTTTCACATTTTATGATTTTATCACAATTGCAGTAAACAATTGGTCATTCACGTGTAATAATACTTTAAATGACTGAAAATTAAGAGAAAGAATTAGGGAGATTACATTTGTTGGCAGGGATTGCCTTCGAGTGTTGTACATTTTAAACGTTTCAGTGACTTTATAGCATTTAGTACGGTAACGGCGATAAAACAATAGTTTTATACAATATTTGCACGTGGAGTTGCACTAGTTTTACCAGCTGGTCGCCGTCGAGCATAAAGTGCAACATGAAAAGACAAACTTTCAGGAACGTGAAAGTTGCAAACAAATTACGGCTTGTTGTTAGTTCTGTTCTGTAACTTACGGCTGCAATTCGTTCAATTCGCACACTCGTGGCCGGAAGGGTTGGCTTTTGGTAAGATCTCTGTCTCCCAACCTTAAGGCCCTGGGTTCTTTCCCGGCCTGGTCGAGGGTTGAATATTTGTGCAACCTTCTTTCCCGCTAAAACTCACACAGCTTTCCATCCTTGCGAGGTCGGTAAAATGAGTACCAGAACACATGGACCGCACTAAAGCTGCTGCCAGAGGCGCCTAAACATGCTTTCAATCTGCTAGGGGTAAAAGTGATCGTTGTAATACGCCTTTGAACATATTCATATCGGAAGAGGCGCAATATAAATGTACCTCAGTTTAACGTAATTAAATACCATAAACACCTGGGTGATACGCAAACAAAAGAGAAGGCAAGAAAGTATATTGTTAGCAACTATCGTTGAAGCCGTACCGCCTTGGCTGCTGAAAGCCGCCTATCACGAAACGGAGCCTGGCTCAAAAATACAGTTTCAGTATAGAAGGATGCACACGAGCTGATCCAAACTATCTGTATTACATGAAATGCATACTAAAGTCTTAATTGGTTTGTCGTGCCGTAAATTCATGAATGGAATGAACATTTACAGTTCCTTTGCTTTGGGCCGAGGGAGGGAATGGACGAAGGAATTTTTTCGACTGCAATAGTTTTACAACACATAATTTATAAAATCTTAGTGATTTTGATGCGTAGAAACGCATCTTTGTAACTGAGTACAGCTTACTACCCTTAGGTTTTAAGTATTGTAAAACCTTTTTTACGTTTCATTTAAAATTTTCGTTAACTTTGGTTTACGCTTATCTGAAAACGTGTGTTGTTCAGTAATTGTTAATTGTTGTTGATAAAGACTATTATATAAAGATAATATAAACAACAGTAATGATTGTGATGTTAATAATAATAAAAAATTTCTGTTTGTTAAAATACGTTTGAGGCAAGTTCCCCTTTTAATAGTGTTTGAGATACTTTAACTAACGACGAAATGTGTTTTTCTTTCTTTTTACGCAGAGTTTTATTTGATCAGACAACCTTTGTCGCGTCTGCAAGTAATCACAATCCGTTTGGCTTCACATCATCAATATGCTGTAGCAGTAGTGAATGGTTCCGTTACAATTCAGGTAAAATGTTCCTCGAGTGTATTAAAAGCCATTTCAAAACCTAGGTAAAACTTTATTTGAATGGCTTGTCAATTATTAAAGAAGTTAAGTCTTATATCTTTTGAGATTACAGGACTTGAAAATCGAATTATGCTTATTGAGGAACGTTTGTGCGTTAGTTAACCTTGCTCGTGACTGCAAAACTCGCTCCCAAGTCACATTTTATTCACATTACAGTACAGTAAAGTACAGTACAGTATAGTATAGCATAGTAGAGAATAGCTATACTATGGGGATGTTTACAAAATCACGAATATATCAAGAGTATGCTTAATTATGCTATCACTTTTGTTGTGAACCAACCAGCTTGCAGGTTTCAAAGTTTATCATAAGTATTATAATTTACGCGAAAAAAGGAACAGACGCGGGTTTGAGTAAAGTTCGACGTTATTTGAGAAAAAAAATATTGAATAATGAGAAAATTTCTGCAGTTTATCTGCTGCAACAGGTTTTGGTTTTTGAGATGTAGGTTGTTGTTGTTGTTAAGGCAATTATTTTCTTTTTTCGATAAAAGATCAGATCGTGATTCACTGATTGGTTAATTCAGGTGTCCGATTACAAGCCTGTAATCGGATAGTGCATGTGTGTCATTACAGACTTAGTGAATAATAGTGGAGTGAACAGACCAATCAGATTTTAGGGAATTCTGGGGCGGATCCGGGATTTAGTGAGGGGGGCTCGACTCATATCCTGGAAATGCTCCCGCGGAAAAATTTTAAAATATAGGTCCTCGGAAAAGTGATTTTCGAACGTTTTGAGGGATAATTGTGAGCGTTAACTACCTTTAAAACACGT
>JAOBYF010014793.1:0-13329 GCA_025403605.1 Parazoanthus darwini
AAATAGATTATTTTTAATTGTTTATTTTTAGTGCTCGTTCTGCTGGAAAAGGAAGCTTTCTGCTCTAATGGAATGTTTGGATCCTTATTGTGACGCAAAAAGTTAATTTGAATTAAACTGTTTTAGGAATGGCAACGTATGCTTAAAGAGTGGGTTGAATATGAAGAGCTAAATGAAATAGACGAGGAGTTCTGGCGCACTGAAATAGATCCGGATTTTAAAAATAAAGTGTATGTCGAATTAGGATTAGATTTAGAAACATTTGATTTGTATTAATTTGCATGCGTGTAAACTGATTGACCTTTTAGAAACATTGTATTAGGAATTTGCATGTTTGAATAAAAATTTTTAAATTGAAAAGAATGTGTTTCTCATTCTTTTTATAGATTCTTCCCAATTGGTTCGATATTAATGATGAAATGGAATGGGATGATGCAGACGGTTTATCCCTTTTCCAAAACTGGCGTGATACAGAACTCGATTCCGATTACATGCCACCCAATTTAGAAGGGACCTCTTCATCTTCTGATGACGAAATGAGGGGTGAGGGGGTGCAACGTGTTCTGTGGGACGAATTTTGGCAAGATCCAGAGTTTGTGCGTAATCAGACGGGGGGGACTGTAGGCAGTGAACTTCTGTATACTGTCGATAAAGGATCTTCAGCCCGAAAGCGTTTATACATACTGAACTGCCTTCACAAGGAACTTGTCTTATCTGGGTTTGAACATTCGAAGAATTGATCATAACAAATTCACCAACGGCCGCAAAAGAAAATAATGAACCATCAAATCCTGCCACATGCCCATTCTCAGTAACGGAACACACTCTTCTATCAGAAGAAGTTTTGTTCTTTGCTGGTTTAGGCGGAGCAACGTAAGCAACAGAGCAAAAACGACCAAACCAGCCTGCACTACACCTGGAACACTCGTCATTTCCATTCCACTTCAGGTCACATGTGCACTTCCCCGTATCTACGTCACACTCGCCATGCAAATCGCACGGATTATCTGCACCTCCGGGGCATTCCTTAAATACAAAAACAACAACCAGTATTAAACATTTTATCAGATCTTGATCTGTCAAACTATGTTCTTGTACATGGTGGGCTACACAGCAACCGATTATAGTGGTCTAACGTGGCTATATACGTTTCCAAAACGTAAGGTTATTCAAAGAAACTATAAATTAACTTTACCTTTGAGCAGTCTCTGCCCCAGTATCCATCATCACACTGGCAGCTACCATCTCTATATTGCCCAAATACACATCGACTTGAGCAATTTTTTCCAATCCAGTTGTCAAAACGTCCGCTGGGGAGAATGTTGCACAGTTCTTTCCCTGGTAATCCGGACAGATTTAATGCAGCCTGACATTCAAAGGCCATGGCAAATGTTGACACAATGGCAGATTCCAAAGACCCAGAAGCGACAACATCCGATATACACGATTGATAGTAAAAGTCAGTATTGCCAGCTGCTCCCTCGCATTGCGCATGTAAAGGACCCGAGGCAATTAGCTTGGAACATAACTCCTCCGTGTGATTCTTAAAAGTGTCGTTGGGAAACGTAGGGGCTGAAACATCTCCTAATGAAACATTAACACTGGATGGCTGCCATTCAGGAGATTTCCATGGTGGTCTCGGGAGGAATATATCAACTGATCCGATCAAAGAATGAACAACATAACCATGGCCTTCGTTGAATTTCCACAATGCCGCAATGCCTAGTGCTGTTGCTTGAACATTAACTCGCCAGCTTTGTTGCACCATTATTGGGTCAAAGCGCTTGTTCCAGACACTCAGTTCGTCCATCCATCCGACAAATCCGGGTATTGTTTGAGAAACACTCGTAACCTGATACAGTGCAACTGCTATGGTCCCAGTGATGGGGAATGCTCCAACACCAATATCGAACATCCGGGTTTGTACAGTTCCTACAGCATTTGTGATGTACAGTTGCAAAATGCCAGAGACCCGTCTATATACCAAAGTTACGTGATTCCACTTTTCTTTCTCAATAACTAAGTTCGTATCGAAAACTTTATGACCAAAGTGGATCTGGATTGTTCCGTTAAGTGTCATCGCAAAAGTGTGATTCCCAGCAAAGGAGATCACAGTTCCAACAGAGCTGTTAGCAAGTTTTTCTTTGATAAAGAACTGAACAGATAAATATTTGCCAAAGAGGACATTTTCCAGAGAAGGAGAAACGATGGACGTTCCATTGAAGAAAAGGCAGCTTCCCCCGCCTGTGATATTAAAGGGTTCTTTAGAAATCTTCAAGACATTCGAGAACATGCTGTCATTCTTTGCTACAGACCAGCGTTTGATGTACGCATTGATAATACTCTGTGTAATATGTGATACTTTGTAAGAATCCAGAAGACTGCCTGAACATTGTCGAGGGTCCTTTGGTTTAAAGCTTGCTTCTTTCCGACAATTCCCAAGCATTCCACACGAATCACTGCATAGAGATTTGTCCATGGTCAGTTGCACATCAAGCGAGACGCCACGGTGGTTAATTAGAAGTTCAAAGCCTAGAGGACCAGCGATAAGATAGGAGCTCTCTGATGATCTTGAGAAGACAAAGCCGGAGCTACCAATAAGATGTTTTTCCCGTGAGCTGACTTGTCTACCGCCAATCACAACTATCACTTGGCTCGTCATACTAATACTGCTATGGATGGACACTACAGTCGACTGCACGCGTACAGCCACACAACGCACTCGCACGGAGCCACCTTGGCGAACCTGACGAACTTGAATGTTCACATTAAGATGTTGCGACACGAAAGCTGTAAACTCTCCTGTCTCTTTAAATACTATCTTGGCACCATCTAAAGTCACGTAATGGCCAGTTCCAGAAATAGAAATGACTCCATTTTGGTGCCACGCGGGAGAAAGAACCACCGAACAATCTGCTCCATAGAATCTTTTAGTACATTTTGAACAATCTTTTCTTCCTCTCCATCTCTTGTTACAGTTACAAAGGCCAGTGTGTGGTGAACATGTTCCTTTACCACTGCAAACATTAGCCGGACCCCCAGGGCAAGAATATGCACAGTTTCTTCCCCAAAAACCAGTGTTACACAGACAGCTCCCGTTATTAGTTGAGTCTGGTTTTCCATAAACGCAGCGCACGTCACAATTTGGCCCAGTCCAAGAGACTAGGTTGGATTTGATAAACGCTTGGTCGTGGCATAATTTGTGTGCTGGCCAGTACGTCTTTTGCAGTGAAATCTGACATGTATCTGAGAAAGAAACAACAACTCGCGTTCCAGCAGAAAGAATTTGCTGCGAGGCTATAACTCTCAGACACGCCCTGAAGAAATAGTTGGAGCTTCCAGATCCCATCAATACACAGGAACGGCCCACAGGTGATGTGATAATATGTGTAGAACACCACTGTTCGGCCGCTTCCTTAAGAACGCCAGTCGGGAATAATATGGTTGAGCTGATGGGTACAGTGTCTACATTGGCAGTACTGTACACCCAGTGTGGTGCATTGACATCCGTAGGGATATACAAGCTAACACTTGATGCACTATCGTGAATAATTGTCCCAGCTCCTTCGTTGAACTTCCAGAGGATGGCAATATGCGGTGCATAACTTTGAACGTTCACTCTCCAGTTCCGTTTCACTGCTTGTACATCAAAATCTCGGTTCCAAACGCGTACCTCGTCTATGTATCCGACAAAACTTTTCGTTCTTAATACAGCGGCATCTTCAGTACCAGGAATCCACTGACCAATCGCTATCGTGCCACTTTTTGTGAAAAGACCAGAGACAATTTGTCTTGTTTTGGTAGTGACAACGCCTTTCGAGCCAATGTGAAAGATGTAAAGTGCTCCTGTAGTGCGGTGGTAAACGATAGTAATTTGATTCCAATCATCAAAGTCGGGGGCAACGCCAGTGTTCCATATGTCAGGTCCCACACGAATCTTGAGCGTGTGTTCAACGAACACGATGAATGTTGTATATTTACTGTAGGTGAACAAAGTCCCGGATGCCTGGCTTGTTTTGAATTTAAAGAGCATTTCTACACTCACGTGGCTCCCCTTGAAGATGTCTGGCAGAAGGTCGCTTGAAACACCGACGCCCCTGAAAACGAGAGCGTACTCTGCGCCTGTAGGAATCGGTTTCTCTTCATAAATGTCAAATTTGCGTTGAAACAGGCTCTGTCTTTCTTGAACCCTCCATTTCTCCTCCAGTGATGTCTGTCCTGTTTCTAAGTCGTTCTCAGTGTTTCCGTCACAGCTACCACAAGCGCTATGTGACGAGTTACACAAATGGCTTGTCATGTTAGTCGCAAAGGACAATTCGCGTCCCGTTACACGGACAAGGATGTTGATTCCGAGATCAGGGTTTTTGATTGAGTAAGTGCTTGTAGAGGTCTGATCGATCATTATTCCGCTTGCTAGTTGCATGCTGACTGACGAGATGATGACTAGTTTTCCGTTTTGCCAAATAACAGGGAGATCGCCATCTTTATAGGGTGCATGGAGTTCCAGTTTGGCAGATCCAGAGATGTACAAAGCGATGGCGTTCAAGCACCTTGAGCGTCCGTCATAGCATGACACTTGCCGAAACTGAAACTCAAACTGCGGACTGCTGATTAGTTTAAACTCGCCGAGTCCAAAAAAATTGAACTGCGCTCCATCAAATGTTAGAAAATGGCCGCCAGTGAAACCAGAACATGTCGGTTCACGTGTCACAGTTACAGCTATGGAACAGTCGGGCCCAAGCCACTCGGGCGAACAAGCATTGCAGTCGCTGTTTCCCCTCCAATTCAGTTCGCATTCACATTTGCCTGTAATGATGTCACATCGCCCATGGTTGTTACAAGGCCTAGTTGCCCCACCAGGACACATGTTATTGCATTCCTTTCCCCAGTAGCCTCGTTTGCAAACACAAATACTATCATTGTACTTATCAGCGTTTCCAAAAAGACACCTTAAATCACACTTCGGTCCAATCCAAGGACTGTTTGTAACTTCATGACACATGTGACGGATGGGGTACACCGGGAATCTGCTCTTCCGTTGACAGTAACTGGAATACGACGTAAGGGCAACAAATGCGGTGCTGTTGTCTGCTGATGCCAAAACGTCTTGCAAGCACATCAGATAGTAATATTGCAGGGCAAATGCGCCGGTGATGGTACTGCATTGCTGTTGAAGTGTAAGATCATAAAGTAACCGAGAACAGGTTTGTCTTGCTAACATTTCTAATTTGGTGTCGTATGTTCCAGTCGGAGGCAGTTTTGCAACAACTGGTAGCCCTTTAGTGTAATAAGAAAACCGCCAGGATGGCCTTCGGCTCGCAACTGCTGAAAGTTGTATTTCCTCGCTATCTTTTAAAGCGTTTTTAGCCACAACTCCTTGACCTTCGTCAAAGAGCCACATTGATGCTAAGCCATTGGTTGATAATGAGGTGGGCCCGGAGAAGCTTTGCTTGGTAGTTATATCGTCTAAAGCTATTTTCCATATTCGCACGTTGTCGATACTTCCAATGAATGGCTCAAGTGGGAGACCATGGATTTGGGTTTGAGTCACGTGCCACTGACCTAACCAAAGCGTTCCTCCAGGTAAAAGGATATTTTGGCCAACAAAGAACTTTCGAGTCAAAGCGATATTGCTAGCGTCCGCATGGTGGTAGATGATTACTCCTTTTGAGCGAAGATACACCAAACTTAGTTGATACCATTTGTTGAGAGTCAAAGCAACTTTGGTATCGTACACACTCCCTGCGATATATATCTTCACTGTGGCGTCATTCACTACTGCAAATGTGGTTGTTGTTGAATAAGATAGCACGGTTCCTCCCCTAGAGTGCACTTTGAGAAAAAACTGTAAAGTCAGATCGGTGTTGTTCGTGATGGTTTCACTGAGAAGACTGGCAGAAGCTACTGTCCCGTTGAACACAAGACAAAAGCCCCCAGATCTAATTGTTCGTCTTTCCATGTAGCTGTCGAACTGATACACGAACATTGAGTTGCTGCTTTGCACTCCATATCGTTGGGTCAGTTGGTTAATGATGTTACTTTGGGTTAGAGTGCGATTCCACAGTACGTTTCCGCCAGCAGTCATGAAATCATTTCCAGCATTCGTGTCACATGATGCACAAAGTCCACTTGCAGTTTGACACAATGATGGTTTAGTAGTCAGCTCAAACGATATTTGCCGTTTCCAGAACTTGATTGTGATAAAAGAGAATTCGTGGTCTTCCGTTATGTTGTTTTCTACCCTGAAACTCTCAGGCGAGACCTGAGAAAAGCTGCCATCGTGCCAGCTCATCCGCTTGACATCAGTGAGTGTTCTGTTTATCCAGATTAGTGGAAAACCGTTAGAGTTATACGGAGCAT
The DNA here is from genome assembly GCA_025403605.1 of Parazoanthus darwini. Taxonomy (NCBI): domain Eukaryota; kingdom Metazoa; phylum Cnidaria; class Anthozoa; order Zoantharia; family Parazoanthidae; genus Parazoanthus; species Parazoanthus darwini. The sequence goes on from JAOBYF010014793.1 coordinate 6,361, forward strand.
GCAACGTGACGTTTGTGCTTCCTGCTCTCACAGCAAGGGCTGAGATACAAAATGTAGAGTTGGCACAAGGCGTTTGGCGCACTTGGACAACAAAATTGGCCGTCTTTAGGGCGTAGAACTCACCATAGGTATTAAATGTGTAGCTGACTCCGTCAAACGTAGTGTAATGAGCTGCTCCGAATATCTGACAGTAAAGTTTTGAGGTGGTGTTTGTGTCTTTAATAATGGCAACAGAACAATCTTTTCCACTCCATCCCGGTGAACAAGAGCTACAGTCAGCTGAAGAGTTGGCATTGACTGGGCAAGTACACTTTCCCGTGAGAGTTTTACAAGTCGAAAAACCGCTACATTGATTCTCGTACCCTCCGGGGCATTCACTGCTACAACTTCTACCATAAAATCCACTGGTGCATTTGCATCTCCTATTAGCACCAGGTCTACCAAAAGCACAGTAGCTCTGGCAGTCAATTCCAACCCAGTCGGGAAAATTAGCACTTGGCAGAGAATTACAAAGCTGTTGCGCGTCCCAAGTTGAAGATGCAGATGCTTTTTGACAATAATCAGCAAGTGACAACACGGGCCAGTAGGCATGCTCAGTCCGTCCTGAAATTGTTACAGCATGGACACAAGACGTGTAGTAGAACCACAACGAGGCTTGGCTAAGCGCAGAGCAGGAGTTGAAAGATAAACCAAATATCAAATTGAAGCAAGTTCTTTCACTTTCGCTTTGGGAAGGAGTTTTCTGAAGCACGTATCTGTACAACTCATTACCTTCTGACGGCAGTGGAATGTCAGCAGTGGAAAACACCCATAATGGCGGTGTCCAAAGAAGATATGAAAATAAGATATGAGCTGTTGACACACAGTCATAAGCGACCGTGCCTTGACCCTCATCAAACTTCCACAAACTAGCCAAATACGGCTCTTTGCAGCCCACGTTTCTCTTAAAGTTACCACTTACTGAGAAAGGATAAGCTTTCTGTTCCAGATTCTCAGCTCGTCGATCTCGCCAATAAATGGTTGGTCTGGAGGTGAACCACTACCTGTTGGTGAAGACAGCCAGTAGCCAAGCGCCAGGACGCCTCCAGGCTCAAATATGTTCATTTGAGCAGCAACTGGAAAGTTTCGGCTTCGAACTCTTCCATCGGATGAAAGATGGAAAAATTGAAGAATTCGTGATGTCTTTGACCAAACGAGGGCGATCTGGTTCCATTTACCAATTTCAAGAACAGCCAAAGTGTCTAGCTTAGTATCTTCATAATGCAATTTAATAGTTCCCGAGAAACTAACGGCAAATGTTCCATCTGCAGCATAAGACAACAACGTCCCAGCGTTACTTTGAAGGCGGATCATAATTTCGATAGAGATGTCAGAGGATGAAAAGCTGTAGATACTTTTCGTCTGTGCACCGGTATTATTAAAAAACAGCGAATATCCGCCTCCATAGCTTAAGCGCTTTTCTTGATGTGGATATAGACCATACACGAACAAACTGTTAGTGGGTTTAACCATCCATGAACGACTGAACACGTTGTGTATGTATGCCTGTGAAACATTAGTCCACGCAACACTCCCACCAGTGCGACACTTTAGATCGTCAAGCACATCCAAGTTGCAATTACCCCAAATACCAGAACTGTTCTCACAGTAACTCTCGTTCCACATTCTCAAGCTAACATCCATATAGCGATCGTAGATTCGGATGCTAAGTTCTACTCCGAAGTTGGAGGTCAAGGAGTAACGTAAACGAGATAAACGCTCAAGGAAAATGTTATTCCCTTTCGTTGTAACGAATAATGACCTGCGAGCCCTTCTTTGATAGACACTCCCTCCGAGATCGGTTTTTAAGCCAGAGGACTTTTTCCCGTTGACAAACACGAATGGATCTCCGCTAGTTGTATAGCGTGAATGAACAACAAGACTTTGTTTCTCAAGTCTTATCGCTAAGGCATTGAAGCACGAACTGCGTGAAAAGCAACTTGTCATCCTAACTTGAATTTCAAAGTCTAACGATGGCACTTCCAGGAGAGTGTATTCTCCGTTACCAAGAAAGCGATATCCAATTCCATCAAGGGATACAATGAATCCGTGGGTAAATGCAGTAGCAGTTCTGTTGTTTGGAGTTTGGATGATCACTGAACAGTCACTGCCGTACCATCCTGGTGAGCAGACGTCACAGCTGTTGTTCCCACGCCAGTTAGGTTCACACGAACACCTGCCAGTGGTTTTGTTGCACGATCCGTGACCGAAACATGGGTTCGAACCTCCTCCAGGACAATCGTGTTGACATGCCGCTCCCCAGTAGCCATCACGACACTCACACTTCAGCAAGTCAGTGTTCTAAAAAATATAATAGTAAGGCGCTGTTACAGAAATATCACAAACTATTACCTGCACTGATGATATCGGACAAAGCTGAACAGGAATAGGCAATACAAATCAAAACCTTTCGGAAGATTTCGTTCTCTTACAGTAAACCATACGGTAAGTTGCTGTGCATTGTCATACAACACAAACAAAAGTTCGTTTCAATTCAATTCAACACAATCTTTCCTACTACAGACTCAACACACTGTAAGAAAATCTAATTCAATCCAATCAGTACATTCTAGTTCAGTAACATACAACAAGTATGTTTCTGATGTCTTCTGGTGGGAAGAAAAAGATCTCACTCGTGAGAGAGCTTCCATGAGAATTATCTCCGAGTTACTGTCTAACAATTCTACTCTAAGTTAGCAGCAAAACAAAACTAGTCAACAAGAATAAGACTAGGGATTACTTATGGGCGTACGGGGGCACTGCACCTTTAGCAGCTAGATATAGTGTTTTTCGCACACTCGTTGCAACCCACCATTATTACCCTCAGCTGGTAGCTTATTTAAAAAAGGCTGCGAAACATAAAAAAACCAAATTGAATTGAAACACGTTTCTCTGACAACGCTGGTGAGAGAAAAGTTAGGCTTACACCCTTGTCAAAAGAAAGAGCAATTGGTAATGTGAATTGAAGCATTGTGTAGTTTTGGTTGCAGCTGGAAGATACTTTGTTGATAAGTACGTTATATACGTACTTACCATATACGCAAGTTATATATGAGACATTGGTTTACAACAAATGTATAAATGAAAATACGAATGAATAGATCCTGTTCACCGGTCTAACTTCTAGCTACCTAGTTTGACTAATTTTTTATTTTGAATTTCCGTGTGTCGCCATCTTGAAATTAGTTGCAGTGCCAGGCCCCTCTCTTTTCCCACCTCTGTATTTGTCAAGAGTAACAAATGTATTTTGAAACCCAATACAAACAACGTAAACGAGATCATCAGAGCCATCAAAGCAAACTAAAAGAAATGGAAACACTCTTACTTCAGAGCTGGAAGAATTCACTTGTTTAACACATTGGTGCAAGCCAAACATGGACTGTTCAACCTTGATGACAAATCTCTTGTTTGATATGGGATAGGCGAGAAGCCAGACTACCGGATAAGGATCGTCCAACCTGCAAGACCAGTTCATAACTCGTCAAAAATTTAACAAATGGATATTAAATAACACAAATTTCAACTTCGCACCTTACTGAGAGTTTGCGAAAAGGAAAAGCCTACTACTACACAGAGCTGATTAATTGTGCGTGCTAATCTTGCAAAAAGATTCCAGTTATACCTGACACTGAAGACGTTCTCGTGTTTTCCAGCTAGGAACTTTGTAGGTTGACCAAGGTTCTTTGATGTTAAAGGCACAAAGTTGCTTTCTTCACCTTTTGTAGTTTGTTTGCGGACAAAGCCTTCAATTCCTCCCGGAATGAGGTTTAGACTTGGTCGTGTAAACTCGTTATCTGGGCCGACACTTAAGTACACATTGTGAGGATTCCTGTTGTTGTATCCAAACCAGGCACGTGTACTGCCGTCATCGTCACGTGACAAACAGTTCAGGATTGGTTCAACGGGTTCTCTTCCCCAGTTCCCATCACGTGGGTCTCGATATTGCCCATGCGCAGTGACACAGTCGATGTCGCAGTTTGCTCCAACATGTGCAGCGTCACAATGGGTACACGTTGGTAAGGCCCATCCTTCTGTACAGCGGTCACAACTGCTTCCATTCCAGTGGCCCAACGAGCTGTTGTTATGGCACTCGCAGATGGCCTGGTTTGGCCCCGTGCCATCGCCGTGAACACAAAACACATTACAACCCAAACTCCAACCAATGTAATTAGTAGCACATTTCTGACAGTCGCTACCAGCAAATCGGGGAAGGCAGCGTTCACAAGCACTACCATCGAAACCATGGTTACAAACACACGTGGGTCGGTTGTTTATCAATGTACAGTTACCTCGATTGCTGCACATGGGCTCTCCTGGACAAACGAGGTTCTTGCAGTCTGGTCCATCGAACCCTTGGTTGCACAGACATATAGGCTTAGAAGCTCCAGCAGGCAACACGCATGCACCACGGTTATCACAGTCGGGGTCTCCAGGACAGTCTACATTTTGGCAGTACTCTCCCTGCCAACCAGAATCGCAAAGGCACTCCGTGTTGTTCACACACTGCCCATGAGTAGAACACCTTATGTCACAAGCCCGCCCCGTATAGCATGGATCACACTTGCATACAGCACTGTGAAGAGGGTGTTCCCTTCCATTGTAACAAGGAAGATCACAAGCTGAGCCCATCGTGTTGTTGGTGCAATTGACACATCGAGGTGGATCTAGTGTTCCCAGACATGTTCCTAATCCATTGCAGTCTGGTGTGCCCGGGCAGTCGGGGATGTCACAGCCTTCTCCTTTCCATCCACTGTAACAGTCGCACTCCTGATTCACAGCCAAACACACACCATGTCTACTACAGTCAACTCCGGTACCAGGGCACCCAACAGTTTCACATTTATCGCCTCTCCATCCCTTGTTACACGAACATACACCTCCTACACACTGACCGTGACCGTCACACTCACTGTCACATTCCAGCCCGGTATGACAGGTGTCACAAAGGCAAACGTCTCCACTGCTTGTCCTATTCCTACTTCCATTCAAACACCTCAGTTCACAACCACTACCCATATAGCTCTCATCACAGGAGGTGCATACGGGAGGGTCGTGATTGTCACCGTCACACACTCCATGCCCACTACAGTTTCCCCCTCCCGGACACTGAGGGGCCTCACAGCCGCGGCCAGTCCAACCAGGTCGACAGTAACATTGGCCAAGAGACGATATACAGCTGCCATGACTAGTGCAGTCACTACCCCACCCTGGACAACGCTTGGTCTCACACGTCCTGCCTCGCCACCCTTCAAAACCGCAATCGCAAGATCCATTCTTACAGGTTCCATGACCAGCACATTCCAGTTCACAGTTAGCACCACCGAAGCAGTCATCACACAAGCAAAGAAATCTGCTTCCAGTCTGATCAAGGATGGCAGACCCATTCACACACTTGGCTTCGCATGCAAATCCCGTCCAACCGGCATTGCAAACACAGCTCGGTGGGTCGGTGGCATTACACACACCGTGGTCACTGCACTCCGGGGTTCCTGGACACAGTTCTCGTTCACACCCTCGACCGCTCCACCCTGCCTCACATTCACAAGTCTGAGTGGCACTGTTGCACGTCCCATGTCCTGAGCAGTCTTTGTTGTACAGTCCAGGGCAGCCTTTCTTCTCACACAACTGTCCACGCCACCCTTCGAAACCACAGTGACAGAGGCCATCTATACATGAAGCATTCTTTCGTCCGGAGCAAAGCAAGTCGCAGTTGACACCAGAGAAACAAGCGTTGCACAAACAAAGTTCGCTGTTTACTTTACTTTGTGTTCCGTTTGTACAAGGGACATCGCAGGCTCGACCAATCCAGCCTTGGTCACACTCACCACAGTAAGGCACGTCTGCTGGAACACACGGGCCGCGTCCATTACAATCCGGATCTCCTGGACAGTCTGGTTTATCGCAACCCAGACCTAAACGCCAACAAAAAATAGAAGTTCGATTTTTATGTGAGGTTTCACATAACTGGTGTCTTTCAACACTCCTAGTAGTCTCTTTTAAAAGATAAAACTGTAATTTACTCCAGTTTGTTGAATGTTTTGCAATTTTAATACTAGTACTTCCGCAAAATAATATCTGATTTTCTTGATGAACAGGATCTCCTGAAAAATGGATTGTGTGCAACAGAGTTTACTATTATCATTGCTATTATTATTACTATAATAATAATATTATTATTATTAACAACTTAAAGTTAATAAAATCATCCATTATCATCAACATTATTATAATTGTTATCATTATTTTTAATATTAATATTGCGAGGATTATCCAGCCACTGCAATGTGGCCTAAGGGAGAGAGCAAACTCGTACCAATAAAATCATTTTTATGTTTACTTACAAAATATTGTCCTGGGTAAATGGACAAATAAATACAAGTGGGAAATAAGTAATTTCCAGTTTAAAGGTTTGTTAGGTAAAAACTGTATAAATAGTTCTATTGTAACACTAAGAACGTGTAAAAAGGCTACCCAAGTCTAAAGAGAAGCGGCGAGCTGACATGTAAGTCATTAAAACAAAAATATAAGGTTGATAAACTTCTATCCAATGAGTTGCTCATGAACTAGAATTACTTCTGTTACAATGGATGTTCCTGTCCCCATTCTCTTAAACAAACAAGATTTGGTATTCCTTGACGTCACTCACTGGACGCTTTTACTTACCTTCCCATCCCGGGTCACAGATACATGTTTGCGAGGCGATAAGGCACTTTCCATGACCGGAACAGTCGCTTCCAAATCCAGGACAACCCTTCCTTTCGCACGCATTTCCCCGCCAGCCATCGAACCCACAGTCACAAGATCCGTTGACACAAGTGCTACTGTGGTTCGAGCATAACAAATTGCACCCGTCCCCACCATAGCAAGGATCACAATTGCAAACATAGTCAGCAGTTGGTTGACCGTGAGTACATGGCAACTCACACGCTT
>JAOBYF010014904.1:0-13325 GCA_025403605.1 Parazoanthus darwini
AGTCAATCAAACCTTTTGAATGTGCAATATTCACTGCATCCTTTTTGTGAAAGAATAATTATCAAATGTGGAAAAAGACCAAGACATTAAAGAAGACCACCATGATTTCCTTTTGTTTTACCATCGAAACGGTAGCGCAACCACAGTTAAAAGACAACAGTTGCTTCTGTTATGTGTCGATTATAAACATTAAAGGATCAGTACACGATAAAGTATCAGTAAAACTGGGATCCCACATGCAAACACTTGAACTTTAGCGTAGTAGTTGTTCACTGTTGCTGGGAAGATGCAAAACATTACGGTTGATATGGTCATTGCTGGCAAGATTTGAGAATTAATAATCAGTGATAAATTAGCTAATTCTTACAACTGAATGAATTGTTAACACGTTTACCTAACAATGTCTTCATCATCCTCGTCTTCTTCTGCACTTTCCACAATAACATCTTCCTTCGAATCCTATTTCACATAAATTAAAGCAAATCTTACTTTCCTGCTGCAAACTAAGTTCTACACTCGACTTACCTAATAATGTCAGATAGTTTAGTATCCAAATTTTACCGTATTAGTCTTTATACGTTTAATAGGTGCTTTCGTACACAAAGCATAAATACAAGTACTTTCATGGAGATTCGTAGAAAATGCTTTTGTAAATAACACAGCCAGAAGTAGTGTTTCAGGTTTTCGAAAAAAAAATGATTGCTCCCTTTCCCTTACAAACAAATACAGATTTACGACCTGGTACACATACGTTCACAACTACTGCGTACAGAAAGGGGAAAAAGAGTAGCACGATCTCTGCAAACAATGAAACACATAAATTGTTCAATTCAAAAGAAGTTGCTTGCTTATTTCATTATTTTACACATCGACAACATGCAGTCTACAGTTCATTAGCGCGCACACGAAAAGGTAGTTACCTCTTTGTATTCGTCCACATCTTCAAAGTGAACTCTGCGGGGTGGTCCCTGTTCATCATCAGCTGGCGTGGACACGACAACAGCACAAAACATTTCAGAGTCACTATCCCACTCGAGAACTGGCTGTTCCAGCAACGTCAAAAAATTGGCAAAATCCAATATTGCCTTTACACGAAGGCTGTCTTCAATAGAAGCCTATTAAGCGAAAATAATGAGTATCAATCAGTACCGTTTTAGGACTTTACAAAACAACAACAAAATTTCACGATTAGTATAGAACAGAAACAACTGAAATTTTATGAAGGTAGCTTCATTTTGTTGACAAAAAATTGCAGAGTTTAAATACTTCATATTATAGTAAAAAAAATGAGCGGTATGTTCATCACTGCAAGTTCAGTTGCACATTAGTGACTGTATGAATGATCTCTCTAAAAATAAATATATAATATTGTAATTCAAACTTAGTGTTTAAGCAACTTTTACATGAAAGACAATACCAGTGCCTTTGTTTCCAGTTAGTCAGAAGTTACAGTGTCTGTAGTTAAACAAGCAGGAGTTGTAACTAATAAAACCCCAATTAATAAGGATACCACGGACCACTAGACCACCGCATTGGTTACTCATACATACTGTAACACTTGCCGTGATGAGCCAATGCCCTTTGCCGGCGAATATCTACCGAGATTTAGATTTAGATTTCCAACCGTACCGAACTAAATCAACACTCAGCTTACCTTGTGCTCGATGGATTTCACTCTACATGATGGCTTGTTACTCTCAATAAGATGCTTGAATCCTGATAGAAACTCGTCCTCAACCAAACAAACAATTTCTTCCCCTGAAAATACCAAACGTATTTGACACCCAATAAATAAATACTTCACTATTACTTCAAACATGGGTGACACCAGAGGGTCTCGACAGATGCAACTTATCAACGCCTTTCTCATCCAAATTTCCATTTTTCCTTTGAGAGACAAAATGTTTTATAAAAGCTCTTATTTGAAATTCGTAGGCTGCTAAGTTACTGTTAAATTGTGTGCTATTTTTTGTCATTTCTAGGCCCTTAACTTGCATCCTACATAATCCTTTTAGAAGCTGATTTATGAAATATCTACACATCCGCCAATAACATCAAACGCTAAAGTCTACCTAGCCTCAAACCAGGGGAAGCACATCCGAAAGGCCCAGGTTTTGATAATTCCTTGGGTGAGCACGCCTCGGATCCCTTGCAAACTTGATGCAATTTAAAATTACGAAATCATTTAAGGCGACTTACTAAAGTAAGGTCCGGTGTCATCAAGTGAAACCTATTATGCGCACGCATGTTTGTTCAGAGGAATGGCTTCAACGCTGTTTGGTAAGGATTGTTCAAATGGATCCAAGATCATCCAACATTGTTGGAAGAATAGTGTTGGATCCATTTGGACACCATGTTGGATGGTGCTGGATGGGTTTGACTAAATTCAAACTTCTCTTCCAACATTGTTGGTCCAACAATGTTGGACGATGCTGGACCCGTATAGAAATCTATACTGACTATTCAGCAGGCAAGTTGTTACAACCAAGTCTGCATTTTAATGACGCAATAAATAATAAACTCAAAAAACGGTCATTTACTTATTTCCTAATTACACACCAGATAGTAACAGAAGAAAGACCTCATACAAACACCAAAAAAACACCCTCTTGCTAAGACATCTTGAAACAAATCACAGGAAATAACCGAAACGAGAACCCAAGAATTCCCAATCTCATTTTATCTTGCAACCCCTCCGAGGCTACGCTTCTAGTTAACACAATGACTCGATCATGTAGTAGCAGTCACAGGTCTCTTATCCATTACATTCCAATTCGAAAGACAGATAAATCAATTTGCAGAGAATAAAATGATTGATCTATTTGTGGTACATGTATAACTTGTATCCACTGGCTAGCTTATCGGCCTTTCCAACACTTGGACCCTGGTTCCTAAATCCATATGAGAATATGTTAGCCTACCTTCATCAACCGGTGGATCAGGAAGGCCGAGCTGAATTATGGAGTTAACTAGCTGTGCTACACACTCCCACAGACTCACATGGGTGCTGCAAGGAATATATAGTCACAACAATATATCGCAAATAGCGGTATGTAGCAGCAGTTAACTGTATTTAAGATCAGAATAAAGCTGAAAGTACAACTTTCATTGCTCTTGAGAAGAAGCATGCTTTTGAATATTTTGATTATCCACTGACAAGAAACTCGAAAAATATCTAACTGTTACAGTCAATAGACGTAACAGGAGAACCGTCTCTGGTAGTTTCTTGTGGTATGGTAGTTTTGGTTATTTTTGTCGAAACTTTGGACAAATCTTCAAAATCTCACTTAGATGGCTGGTAAGTTCTCGTAGCGCATGCGTCAGTTTCAACACAGTCTTTTGATTCATTAAGAGATATATATATAACTTCTAAGAACATAAAAGCAACGAACGGCAAAATAAAGACAAAATTTAATATATCTTCCAAACATCAAAATAATGGGTTAAAAAGATAACTGATTTATGAGTTTGCTAGTTTCCTACATTACTGCACTAGACGAACTTTAAAAAATGGAAACTTGCATTTGAAGATTTGACTTTTGAACAAATTTTCTTCCACGTATATTAAATATATAATTGTGTGTGTTATAAGCCTTTGCTCATCTACCATTTACATGTAATCTTGTCTCTTGTTTACTTGCTCGCTTTTTTGCTTTTGTTAGACGGTTCCCATGTCACTTCCGTCGATTTGAAGAACACAACCAAATACCTAATGAGACATTTTAAAGAAGGTTCCACGTCACTTTCGTTTACTTGAAAAACACAACAAAATACCTAATGAGATATTTTAAAGAAGGTTCCACATCACTTCCGTTTACTTCAAGAACACAACCAAATAACTGATAAGCTTCATACCGAACACTTGATGCTTTCCACAACATGACATGCTGCACCATCCAGTCCATCCAGACCTTAACAGCTGGTAGGTACTGTCTTAAGAAGGCAACACTTCCTTGGTTGTCATGGTTACCACTGCAGTCTTTTGGGAGACCCTCGTCCCTTACAGTTTGGGCCAAATTAGAGCACACGGTAAGAAGGGAGGTGAACATATTCATAGAGAGACCCAGGGCTTGGTCTTGAGGGGTTCCCGCGCGGATATATGAGCTGCTTTGATCTGCAATACGTAAAAGCAGTTAACTTTACCAATATTTTGATTTTACTTACAAAAATTGCTACAAAGCAAGTTATTTTGTTTTAATAAGGAACTGATCAAATAGTGATTTCTCTGAGATAAACCACCTATCTCTCCTAGCTTGCCTAAAAGGAAAGTATGGAGAAAGGTTCAAACAATTTTGCACCACGCTATATGTCGTGTTTGGGGCTAAAAGGGTTTATAGTCTGATTGGTAATAACCAAACGTGATAAAGTTGCACTTGGATGAAACAACTTAGGATTGAGTCTATCAAACAACGTTTAATTGCACATTTTGGCTTTCCTACTGGTTGCTGCACAACGGCATAACTTGACATACTGTCTGTGATTATGTTCCTAGTATCAGAGATTACCTGTATGGGTTTGAATCTCATTTCAAACTTACCATGGGGAGCTGTGTTTTCAATACAAAACATATTGATTGCCATCATCTGAAGTAATCCTGAACAGCTGACAGCAGAGCATGATGGGTAGGATAGTAAAGTCTGGAATTCATAACTCAACTGATGCTGAAGTGCAAACAGTCTCTCCATCCTAAACATTGACACAAGACAGAGAGCACCCAATTATAAAGACCTTAGGATACCTGTTTATCGATACACTGAATGACGTATTTCAAAACTAATTGATAACTTTGTGTTCTGGCCAGGAACATCACTGATAAGATGTTCCATAACAAGACAAAATTAAGAAGTACAATTCAACTAAGCCATCAAAGACAGTCCATCCATACTATTTACCTGCCAAAAAACTTGGCTTGATATCTGAACAATGCCAGTGTATATAGATATTTTAGCTTATAACTAATTTTCTTGTCAATAAGTTTTGAGCAAGCAAAAGTTGTGAAAACAACCTCTCTAAGTAAATGTTCCATTGCATTTCCTGTTCCTAATCATACTGTGGAATCTAATATGTTTATTCAAAGATCTCAAGCAATACCTTGAGTACCTTTTTCAGTAGTATGAATTTATCATGATGGTCTTTTGCAAATCCATAAATTTAACTGATTCGATTTCTCGATCAACAAAGTATACAGTTGTACTCAACAATACACGATGATATGGATAATTGCGTTTTCACATAAAATTATGTGATTGATAATGATTTGGGGTTTGCCATGTACAGTTTATATATATTTTTTTTATTTGTTTATTATTTTAATACAAATGCTAGCTCATGTTCTAATCATCAAATAATTTCACGTGTACCAAGCATGAAATCTCTACTGTTCTATATAGTTTATTACTGACATCCCCCAGCATGAAAAATGAACTTGTTTGGGCAAACACTCCCCACCCCAGCCCCCTACAATTCATACAATGGACCCCTAAGATAATTGTACAGCAGATTAATCGGTGTTTATTGAATTTTTCAGCCCACAATTTGAAAACTAACCAAAGCCTTACCCTATTCTTGTGTAAAGCAGTCCGTGGGCACAGAGATAGTGTAGAACAAACTTCTTGTTAACCTGAAACATAAGAAAGAAAACTGCTTAATTTAGTAAATTAATGGAGAGTTTTCCATGGTGCAAATCACATTCAGATAATTATACTTGCATACATAACATACATCTAAAACAATTTGAACTAATAAACAGGACATTGGTTAAACTTACATGATTATGTACAGTCTAAGCGACTTTTTGCACTTCAATAACTCTTCAACTATGTCAACTATAAAAATTTACAAGAATGAAACTTGTCTTACTAATAAGTCCAATTAAACAGGTTGACCAAAGTTTTCTTGAAATAATCTAAATCAAAATAGATTGTTAGCATATCAATTTTCAGGATTAAATCAAAATCATTGCATCAGCTGGGGCTAAATTCCATGAGAAAACAGCTGCTTTCTAAGGAATTTTTTTAGTTTTCCCTTTTATGAAATGTACAATTCCTTTTATGGAACTCATAATGGCATAAGTTATATGTTAGTTCCATCCTGATACCCCTGACAGTGAAACTGATAAGTTCCCATCCTGACTTCCCTGACAGTAAAACTGCTAGTTATGCAGTAATATATTACTATGCACTTACATCAAAGAGTGAAACATCGGGGACGGCACTTTGCTGATTGGTATTCTCCTCCTCTTCCTCCTCTTCAGTAACTGAGTCATCACCATTAAGTTCATGAACCTTACCAGCCTCTGTCAGAACCACCCTGCGACACCTGTTCCCTCTCACAAACACCCATACTTCATGTCTGTGGCAAGACAGGCAATCATTGGTTACAAATATAAGACCTAGGCTCTGAAATGGTTAAAACCTGGTTGGTTCTGAGAGCCTGTCGAGAAGATGTGAAGGCCCAGGGCTTGAAATGGCTGATAATTGCCACAGTAGTTATATGTATTGCTAAAATGTGCTCTTTTACTAGCAGAAAATTTCTCACTAGCAATATTTTGCTCGTGTTTCTTGAGAAATAATATCCAACCAAAATGCCATGAAACAGGACTTCATAACAATATATTTTGTGAACAATAAAGAAAATCACATTACAGTACAGTACATACAAAACACAATGCCTAAATCTAAACTGCATTAAAACCTCAAACAGCTGTATAAACTTAAGGTATATATTTACAAGTACTGCTGAGAAATGGAGAAGTTTGAGGCAATTAAACTTTTACAGACAAATCAAATGACTTTACTAGTTAGTGTGAGTTTTCCCACTAGCAACAACTATAGCTTGCTCCTAGTGACTTAAAATCTAAATTTCTTAACCTGAGGTCCAACCATTAGCAAATGTTACCAAATAGTTTCAGAATTATAACAAAGAGGAAAATCGAAAATTAAGTACATAATTAAAATACATTTAACATTGCATTTTTAATTGCACTTTTATATAGCAAAATTTTAAACTAAAATAATTAATAAATACTAGTTATAAAATATCTAAAACATAATTATCTGGTACAATAATTTAAGATAAATTTAATTTAAACCAATTAATAGTAAAAGCTTGCCTAAAATAAATGTCTTTAAAATTCTGTTTAAGAGTAATTTTTTATAGTAAGTTACAACTTATCAGATTTCTGTTTAAAGGCTGTTTCATAGTTTGAGTTCAGCAGCTGAGGAAGGTCTATCACTCACTCAACATGGTCAGGGTGTTAATGGCACCAAGCTTGAGAAAAACTTTGTTTAAAATAGTAATATGTGTTGTTAAATAAATAATTATTAAAAAAATATTGATCATTTTAATAAATCAATTGATTTCTTAGATGACTTTACACTGATCAGTTAGTATTTATTAGTCTAACTGTATTCAACTCATGATGCCTAATAGACAGTACCTATAGTGGTTGGGATCTTGGTGTGACAAGCCAACATCTTTCATTGAGTCCACAGCAGATGGCCGCCCCCTTCCCCTCCCTCGACCACGTCCAGCCTGCTTTCCTTGTTCCATCATCATCTCCTTCATCCTCATCTCATGCTTCTTCTGTTCTTCTTCTCTCTTCTGTACCTGATCAGCCTGAAAGCAGCAAAATGACAAACTGATCATCACATACTAAAGTGCACCTTCTGGGGTGAGGAAGGAAGAGAAGACATAGAGGCTGGTTTTGGTGGTGAGATAAAAGCAGGGGTACAAAGTAAAGACAAAGAATCCCAAACCTCCAAGCATGTATGCTGCCATGAATGGGGATCCATTTAATTCTTCATGCTCCAATGTGCTTATTTCAACTGTGGAAACAGCCTTAGGCAACACCCAAATATATACTGTCTTGTTTGTTAAATGACTGAATGTGACTGCCAGATAGCCCAGTTGCTTCTCTATTTTTTCTCATGTGAAAATATAGAACAAAAAAGCTAGATAATGTCTCTTTATGCCACCTTTGACAACCAATGGCAGATCCAGGGACACCCACACGCCAGGAAATTGTACTTAAGGAAAACTAACTATAAACAAAATTTACAGCCATGAGGGAAGAATGCCCTCTAATCAAATAAGCTAAAGCTAAATCCTTTCCCGAGCAAAGTGGCCAATAAGGCCGGCACTTATCCACGGTTAGCCCCAAGCAGAAGCTGGTACTCTTTTATACAGCTGAGTACAATGTAGACTGGAGCAAGCCGAGTAAGTGCCTTGCTCAAGGACACAACACACAACACAGTGGTCAAAGTGGGGTTCGAACTTGCGACCTTCAGGTTACGAGTCAGACATGCTAACCAAAAACTTCTTCAAATTTTTTATTCTTGGGAAATGACAGTACAATTAAATACAGACTAAGACTGCATTTACCTTTTTCTGAATTTCGTGGAAAATCGTAATCAATTTTTCTCGAGCTGTCAGGATTGGATTGCTAACTGCAAGGCTTCTAACATAGTAATACACAGCATCCAGTTTGCGATTGGCAAGCACTGCCACCACAGCCAACTGATTATAGGGTTTGCCATTCTTCGGCACCAACTTGCTGGCTTTGTAGTAGTAAGACCGAATTACTCCCCATTTCTTTGTAGCTGTTGACTGCAGCTGTTCTCTGTATCGCTCAAGATCCCCAAGAAAGATAAGAATGTTGTGACAGCTCAGCAGTGCAAATTTGGTCTGAAAGGTGAAAATAATTCATAGTGATTGATCAATAATCAGGAGGTTTTAAAAATGCTTAAGCTATTAGGGCTGGCTGAACAATAAAAAACTTTTTTATTTGTATAAGCATTTGAACATGATGATGACAGAGACTCACTTTCTTGTGTTTCTAAGGAAACTCTTGCAAACTTATTTGAAATAAAAAAACAGTGAAAATAAAAGGTGGATATCAATGATAAATGTTTGGGTCAGTGTCTCGCAAATCAGATTTTTTACCTCTGCCTTCAACACCAGCAAATAACTTTTTGCTTACACTTACAAATCACAATATTTTGCCAACTAATAACAATTATATTTTTAATTGACTGACCTTAATCAAAACTAGTATTGATTCTGGTTGTGTTGGACTAACCTTAATGTTGATCAGTCAAACATGTATTCAGTGATCTGTACTGAGATCATCACTGACAGTAAATATGCATTAATTTTGTTCTGATCGATACCCGGCCCAGTAACATCTTTGATTTTTTGGCATCTCTCATTAGTGACAACCTTGCCTACCGAATATTAATACTGGGAGACTTGTAAAATCCAAGATAGAACTGGTTAGTTAATGTAACTGGTTAGTAACTAGTTAGCCCTTTCAGCCCTTTCAGATTTATTGATGTCTAGTATCCTCTCCTTAGGGACCAATCATAATTTATTATCTGGACCACCAGATTGGTAAAAAAAGATACATGTACCACAGTTTGAATTATTTATGCCTGAATAACCAGGACCACCAGGTTGGTTAAAAAAGATACCAGGGTTTCAAGTATTTTATGCCTGATTAAATGGGGTTTGGAAAATTTGTTCATGTATTATTATTAAAATTGACATGTGAACGAATATACTGTGAGATGTCAATATTTGAACTTGCTATTCATGATTTGTTGTGAGAGACTTCAGTGTACTGCACTTGAACATTTTATAGCAAATACCAACTGAAGATACAACTCAGAGTGAGAGATTTTAAAATGGAGAAAGATTGGTCAAAAAGGTGCAAATCTAATGCCAAATACTCTTATCTTGTGCCAGAATTCTATAGCAAGAGTTTCACAAAATGTTTTCATTTAACAAACTTAAAATTATCACCTTTTCAAGTAAAACTATCATGAACATTCCAGGAAATTAATAGGTACTGAAATTTTGTACAGCATAGAAAAAATTGCCAGTGAAAGATTGCTTGGGATTTGAACATTTTTGTCAAGGCATGAATGAGGTAAAGAAAACTGGTCACAAAGCATTGCTCTTTTACCAACCCAGTAACCCAAGTTTTATAGATAACGATCGGTCCTTACCATCGATACTAGGAGTTTGGTAACTAGTGAGAATAAAGGAACTAACCAGAAAGGCATATTCTCTGATATGATTTAATAAATTCTCCTAACCTGTTTCTCTGAGATATGTTGAAACTGGTGAGGAGATTTTAGCAACATTCATATCATGTGTGAAGCTTGCCAACTCTGGTTTGCTCACTTGGGCAAGTCTGCATGACTGTAGGATTTACTTACAGTTTTTCCCAAAAGCTGAACTTTGTGTGGATGGACAACGACATCCTCAACGCTAAACTGATGTGCATTCTGTAACGCCTCAAGTAAGTCCTTGTAGAACAGAAGGCCACCATTCAGAAACTCCAGTAAATCCGCATACACCTCCTCAGTTTCCTCCAAGCAAGGAATTTCATTTCCACTCATTTCTTCAAATGATCTTATGTACTTCCTCAATGATTCAATAACCTGGTAAAATGCATTCTTCCAAAGTGTATGGTCCACATCTTTCTGGACTGCAAGTGACACATCAAGTGTCATGACAGCTGTATAACTATCTTGAATTTCTTTGCTTTTGGCTTTCACAAGAGAAAAAGCATTATTTTTCAAAAAATCCCCCCTAAGAAGATTCTGTAGTTCTGCTTCAGGCTTTACAGCCTGTTTTATCAGTTGCTGAGCTTTCTGTCTGTTCAAATGCCTCATTTTCTTTTCTGCCTTGTTCTTTTCCGGAGTCTCCTGAGCATTACCGGTCTGGTGGCCAAGCTGTTCCTTAGCTACAGCGGAATCCCCAGCAAGATCACCAAGTGTCAAAACGTTTCCAACTGATTCATCTCCATTCTTATCAAGTTTTAACATTTGCAGCCTTGAAGCAATACACTCTGCCCTTTGCCTTTCTGCAATTTTTTCCAAAGCTGGCTTTCTGGTCGGATTATTAGGATCAAACAACAGTTTACTATTTTCAACAGCTCTTCTGTTTTGTCCTTTCGACGAACTTCTTGAATAGTCAGGATCACTATTTTGCGTCGTCTTTTTTTCAACTTTAACACAATCAGCTCGAAATTTGTTCTCAGAACTAGCAGTTGTCGCAACAATCTCACTTTTAGCAATTGTATTTTGATCCTCTTTGAGTTCTATCCCTTGTGGTATCTTGATAATTCCTCTAGGTTTTAGTTTTCCTGCAACTTCGGAAGTCGAAGCTTCAAGTAAAGATGATTCATCGCTTTTAGTATCAGGTAGAAAATGTTCACTCTTTTCATCAGCTCGTTGACTATGTTGACCTCCTGACACACGCGACGAAAGCTTTGTGTGAGACTTGAGATCTGGAACTCCATCGCATTCAGTGGGTTCGTTAGCGTGTTCGCCAATCACAGTTCCACTGCTTGTATCAAAATCCCCAGAGACGTCTTTCTCTTCGTCATTGTCCCAGTCTGAACCATCATTATCATCTGTACTTGTTTGTTTACGTTTAGTTCTTGACCGGGAAGATCTCTTCCTACTCCTCTTTCTTTTCTCTTTCTGTTCACTTCCTCTGTCTTCTTTCCTGTCAGACTTTTCTTTGTTTTTTGTTGCGGTCTTTTGCTCGGCTTCAGACTTGTGCGATCCATGTTTGCTTACGCCATCAAAATTCCAGGAACATCCTTTGAAGGTGAAGTGTTCACCTTTTCCTTGCTAGGTGAAACACAATTATCCTTCAATTGCTGGCTCTCTTTTTTGTTGGTCTGTTTACTTTCTTTTTGTCTTTCTAGTTTTTCAGCTAATACGACCAACTCTTTGTAAGATATTCGCAAAATATGAGCAGGTTTCAAAGATGTTGAACTTGAACGAGCCGCCATTTTGATTGTCTGATTTTCATTTGGGCCCAGTCTCTCTGTAGGAAAAGCTTGGCTGCTAAGTCTTTTTGTCACGTGCCAATCGCGTGCCTACTTTTTTTCCAAAAGAAGAGCAAGATGGCAAGACGGCTTGGAGAAATTGTAATTACTTTTTTGTTTGCTGCTGCAAGCCTCTTTTCTTCTGCCAAGTGTGCAAGCAATGAATCGATACCAATTGTTTTGTGGCACGGAATGGGTGAGTCGTCAAGTCGTAAGGAGTAATAAGGCTAATAGATGAGCTCTTTGAACAGGAATCTTATTAAACTCTTAAGTCAAGATGATCTGAACAACTTTCTGTATTATATATGGCATAAATGCATTCCCAGACTTTATATTGGATTCCTGCTCCTAGCCTGATTCTATTTAATTTTAGAAAATGGCTTTTGGTACTAAATTAGATAAATATGTGAGCAGCATACGCTTTTGCAGAAAAGCACTGCAAACAAGACGAGGTATTTCCAGAGAATATAGATACCCTACTGGAACAGACTGTGCCTTCTGTAAATTGTTTCGTCTGCATTCAAAAATTACTAAACCCTTTTAATATCATTTCATTTTTGTGATAAGACCCTTGTATTTTTCTTAGCTGACGTCCTATCCTGTAAACAAAGATTATTCTTCAATCACCTGAACTATTTTGTCAGAAAGAAAGTTGATAGGGAGGTAAAAAAGAAATATAAAAAGAAAAATGGGAAGAAAGAAAGACAGATGGACAGGCAGATAGACAGACAGACAGAAGTTAAGAGAGTGTATATCAGAAATACTTATCAGGGATGTGCCATATGGTTTAGCTGGTCTGAAAATAAGTAAGAACTTTAACTAAGCCCTAAAATTGGGTGGGGTTACTTGCATAGTTAGTTTTTTCATGAAAACAATTAACAGAGTGCATTGTAAACCTCCTGCAAAATGAGCAAAGAGTATCTCTAGGTCGTTAGTTTTTTCCCAATCAAAGCAATATTTCAGTATTTGTTGTTGTATATAAAATACTAGTTAGTAAGATTAAAATCCAAATGGCAGGTGACTCGTGCTGTAATCCCTTGAGCATGGGCTCAATCAAGCGGATGCTGGAAGACAAGATTTCAGGAGTCTATGTTCGCTCTTTGATGATTGGAGATTCAATACTCAAGGTAAAGTTTATGGAATTAGCTACTGTTGCCCATGCTCTTTGACCCATGAACAATAAAAAGTCAACTGTTATTAACACTGTCTGTTTCTTTGGAAAAATTTTTGGGATTAGTTTTGGCGTACATTTAAGTTCAAGTTTATTGTCTGAGCTCTTTCTGAGCTGATTCAAAGCCCAATATTAGAATAAGATGATCCAACTAACCCTTATATATGGTTGTCTAGATTTAACTGCTTGTTTTGATATGAGTTAAATATAAGTTGATTTACATTTTACAGTAATTGCAATTAGTCATCCAGTCCTAATTCTCTAAAATGAGGTGCAAAATTTTCTCAAGTTGTTTATAGAAATCGCATG
>JAOBYF010015015.1:0-13322 GCA_025403605.1 Parazoanthus darwini
CCCAGTTTTCCAAGGCTTGCTACGGCCCTGGATAACGAATGTGCAGTTTTGAGATTGATTAAGCGTGATATAAATCAATTAACACACTTCAGTCCCTATCAAATCAGTGTCACCCCCTTTCATGAACCCCTTTCACGCCCCTCTTACGTATAGGCTCAGCATAGGCGCTTAGAAGAAACACCAGAAGATATTGTTTTGCTAAAAAGTTATATTGTTATTATTTCACTTCATATCAATACAGTTGACAAGTAATAAAATTCATCGATGATTTACTATCTCGACCAAACTTGGTTTTATTCCATTGTATTTGTAGGTTTAAACGAGTGTGAGAATTGGACGAGAGTTGGGCGAGGGGCGTTGACCGAGAGTTTTGTTTACCTCTGTGTGTTGTCCAGGGATGATAAAATTTGATATAAATTGCATAAGTTACCCAACAAACATACGGAAACTCTCATCTAATCTCATTAAAACTTGAATTTGTTCAAAGAGACTCTCGTGTTTGTTTGACTCAGGCTTCATTCCTGTCGATTTTGTGTCATAATTGACATAAATCTAAGTCCGATATGACGAAATAATAGTATATGAAAATAGCTTTAATTTTATAAATTTGAAACCATCTTATAAACTAAAAGGATGCCGCATAGTGTTTAACAATAATAACTCAACCTTGGTAAACTCAAAGAATGTCTTCGTTTTCAGTTAATATCTAAATAGGTTAAACTCGCACTTGTTTTTTTTTAAATTGGCTAAACGTGTGTTAATTTTGCCTGTTAACATTTACGGCCCATATCATCGCCAGCTTTCTATGTGTAATTAAGAAAACATACCGTTTTATTAACTTTTGCTGATAAATTTTGGTACTTTAACGAAGACTTGTTTTCAAGGTCTGAATGAAACGTTTCGCCTAGCAGTTGTAAAGAAACTTCAACATCTCTTTCATTAAATGGTGTAGGAATCGGGACTGGAGCCACGGTTGGTGTCAGCATGACGCCAGTAGTTGCCCTTGCTACTGTGAAAAGTTTCGAAGTAGCAATAACATGTACAGAGGCAGTCGCTGTTGGCGAAGCAATCATAAACGTCGCTTGAATGCTGCCATTGTAGATATCAGTTTCCGTTCTCGTAATGAGTGATGAAGTGTTTGTTGGAATAATTCCGGTATCTGTTAAAGCGGAATATTAAGCAAACAGTTATCAACAAGAACTACATTCAGATCAAATGAGTTTTCAAGATTTTTTTTTTAAATGATAGCGCTGCAAATATAGAGTGACTCTATAGGTGATAATGAAAGCAATGCAACAGTGGTTGATTGTTCGGGGGGTGTAGACCCGAGAGGGACTGCTGTTGTTTGTGACTGAAGTACCTTATGTTTCTGTAACCCAATGTTATCATGTTCCGAGAAATGTTAAGATATCTTTATGGACATGTTTTAAACACGAAACGATCCTACATCTGAAGGCTAAGGGTTTCAGCCTGTCAATTATTAACATTTATAAAGTTCTTCTTTGGTTGAAAAACAATGCAAATGAACCAGGTGAGACCCTTCTCACGCTTGGTCGATTTGTATTGTCTTTCGGCCAATAAATAACTTTACAAATGCTTATATTTGACAGATTGCAGGTATGGAATCGCTCCGTCTTTACGATTTTCGTCGGTCAATTGGTATCTAATGTGTTGCCGATCAACACTAATTTGTATCCAGGTTATTATCATAAAACACGCCAATTTAAAGAAAAAAGTGTTTTTAAACAGCATTTTAAACGTCTTACAGAGTTCAGTTTTAGTATAAAAAAAATTAAGGTTACAACTGGTTCTGTTAACATTTTTAGCTATTATAAAGTTCGTCCAAGTTGTTTGATGGAATTCAAACAAAGTCGGCGATGACGTTGATAATGACGATAGCAGCGATCGTGGTATGAAAGCAATGACAATGCCGACGACATGATCATGTCAGTGACGATGATGGCAGTGGTATCGAGGGTGAAAATATGTCATTCCAGCAGCGCTTGCTTCCGTTTTGTGTTCCAGAACATGCCCTGTTATAAGCATAAACTCTAGTAAGCTGTGTTCGACAACGACGACTGAGTCAATGGTGATAATGACAATGAAGCTCAAGACTTTGCGATGGAGTGCTGCTGTTATAATGGAGATATCCTCTTTACTTACCTGTCAAGGTACTTCGTGGAACAGCTGCTGTATTTGTACTTGTGTTGGGTGGTGAGTTAATCTGTGTTGTTGCAGCTTGAGCCTCTGGCGTTACTGTTGCTGTGGCAGTGAGGTTTAACTCAATGGGTGAAGAATGTGATGAAAACGTTGTATGTTCTAAAGATTCTTTTTCACCTGGGGATACATTTACTGTTGTTGCTTCAGTAACATCACTACTAGAAACGTTGAAAGGGGTATCGGGACCACTTGAAGAGAGCTGTGCTGTGTGGTTTATCTGCTTCAATGAAGTCTGAACTTGTCCTTGATATAAGAAGGTGGTAGATGCATTGGCATTGATACCAGGTACACTAGCTAAAGTCTGTTGTACACTAAAAGACGATTGCAAAACCGGTGTTTTTTTCCTCGACGACATGCTGCTAGACACCGACAAATCAACACTGGATGGCCGAGGGTGTGATAGTGTGGTTGACCCTTGTACGTCTACTGCAGATGAGGACGGCTCATTGCTGAACGCCTTTACACTAGTGGTGTTCAAATGTAAGTCGGGCTTTAAGATACTTGATGTGAACATTGTTGGCATAACTATCACCTCAGACAATGCACCGGTTGAAGATAACAAATTAGCAGCTTTTTCATAAACAGATGCTGATGACGTGGATAGTGTTTTAGTAATGTTTCCTGCCTTTGATGGAGATGTTTGACTTGCTGGTGCAGCAAAAGATGTACCTTGAACAGGAGATGTATCGGTTGTAAAGCTAGTAGCGCTTTCAGCAACAGATGACAATGGCGCAGATGATGTCTCCTTAATATTCATTGCCATTTGTGAAGAGTTTAATTGTGCTGGACTTGTTAGTACCACGGACTGTGTACCTTGGACAGGAGATGCATCGGTTGACGATGTCAAATTAATAGTGCTTCTTAATGATGACGGCGATGACGGTTTCTTTATACTGTTTGTTGGTGTTAGTGAAGAGTTAAGCGATGTTGCATTCGTTGATGACACAGATAATTTAATCTGAACAGGAGGCGCTAAACTTGTATGAAGCATTAAAGCTGAAGTGATCACATCAAAAGAAGATGGAAATAGAGTTTCGTTCTTCTTCATATAAGTACTATTGAAGGAGTAGTCAGATAGGAAAGATGTTGCTACAGTAGATAAAGTAGATTTTATCATCGATTCCGCAACGTCTTCTACCGATGTAAATGACACAGACGAATTGCTATCATTGGTAACTGTTTCTATGGTTTCAGTTCTTGAGACCGAGGTAGGGCTTATTGTACTAATGATACCAGTAAGAGAAGTGACGGAGGTAGAAGCAAGTCCATAAGGTCCTGAGGAGATATACATGTAAAACTAATATTGGATGGCAAAGTCATCAATGGGCTTTGCGACTAATAAATGTTGGAGACTAAAACCATCTACATGGAAAGAATATGGAACATTCTGGTGACAAACTTAACCTCACCAGTAAAACTAAACTGTTAGTTTTTATTACTAGAAAATACTAAAAAATAACTATAACTGTAGTAAACCTCGGATCGATAAATTCTGACTGATAATAAGTTGCATAAATGATTCATTGACTCATTTATGTCGTAGCCTTGGGTCTCTTTGGGTAAAAAGCAAGAATAATTATTATTCGACAAAACTACAAAATAATGAAATTAAAAGTAAGAAAATGCGTTTATTTCTTGCACCCACCCCTTCCTTTCAGGACGGAAGATCGTTGCAACCCCTCACCCCCAACATTTTTGCGCAGCAAAGGTTTTTAAACTTCTTTTTTCACATGTACATTGGTATCTGGACAGAGAGCATGTAAATTGACCGAATGGCAATCTTAGCTAAAATGCCAAAACTGCACAAGAAATTCGAAAGGATCGGGGTGGGTAGAGTTGCAACAACCCCCTCTTCTCTCCTGAGAGAGAAGGTTCTAACAAACAAAAAGAATGGTAACCAACTGTCACCATTGGTTTTGTGTTTGCAATTTCAACGTGTTTACAGTTCACGAAATGTACCTATAGAACAGTCCCACATACGATGTCAGCTAGTACGTGTATCTAAACTGAAATCTTACCGAGGCTGGCTGTTGTTGGATCCAACACTAAGCTTCCGGTGTTGTTACTTGACCCGTTCATCGCGTTGGTGATTACAGTCTGTACTGTCGAACCGCTGACCCCCGAGCTGGCACTGAGACGTACAGTAAAAGTACTGACAACGCTTCCTCTCCTATTAGTGGATTAGCAAAATGACGTCAATATAACAGACGGTTTGGTTAAATACAGAAAAAACTGCGACTTTAACATTATAAATTTACCAAAGGATACAGAATTGGAATGACCTATTGCTTTCTTAGAAGAACAGTTGAAACGTTCATCCAAGAGAGTAAGGCTAACATAAATTTTGGAATGACTGGTTGGCACACAGACACACAAACGGACACACAGACACACATACTACATACCTGAAGCTCGTAATTTGAGTACTCAAGTACAGTAAGGCCAAAGGAGACTTTTCCAAAGTTCTGTCAACCTATGGGTAATGAATGTATTTTCATCGGAGTTAAACATAGTTAGACATGAATGTGTAAATCATGATCATAAACCCAACAATTGTCAAATAGATCGGAAATGGGCTTTGTTTAAGTGAAGATTGACTTTTGAACATGTTGAACGTCGGTTTTATAAAATCGATCAAAACAAACTGTCATTTTCTTTGAATTAAAAGCTGTGTTTGCAATGGTGTTTTTTTGTTACATGTTTACCAAACTAGGCTGAAACAACCTAATCCAAGACTTCAAGTAGAAACCTCGTACCTTATGGCTTGTTTTGAAGATCGTTTTATGCGTAAGCCGCATGCATTAGACTCTTCGTTTGCACTATCTTCAACCGCTTTTTCAGGTACACCAATATTCAAATATAACTGCTCTTAAGACTAGTTTACCGATGGTATTTTTACGGTTTTAGACTTGCAAAAGCAAAATGTTTTCATAATTTTGGTACTTTACGGATGTAGCATAGTTACTGAGCTCTGTTATAGACGTAGCATAAAATGTTCATTTCCGTCTTACCATGTCCTGGATTCTTTTGGCAAGCGTTTTGAATTGCCACGAAGATGGTTCTTTCAGTTCGGGAGTGTACTTGGCTCCAGAAACAATCCTTATGGCGAATCTATAAATCAGGTTAACTGCAAAAAAAGAGAAAAAATATCGCCGTTTCCGTTCGCTTCTGCAACAGTACTATCGTATTGTTGTAATGAACTTTTACCAGACATGTATTGTGGATGTATTCAATCCTTCGTTTTTGATTCTCTACTAAAATCCTACAGCCTTCCTGGTTTTCAACAACAGTACATGTCACCGTTATATTGCAGTCTTTTCAACTCAGTCAAAATTCCTACCAAACCCGCAAGGCATCCTTGTTGTCGTTCGATAACATTTTAACGGGCACCGCGAAGAGGCAGCTTTTCCCGCCTCGATCAATCTTTTGTCGTAAACTGACCAAATATCGGATAGCCAAGATATAGTAAACGAATTCATGACTTAAAATGGCAAACAAAAGGTGATTTGTTGTTTTAGATACATTACCAGCATCTTCAGAACACCTAAATCTCCGACCCCCTAGACATCAACCTTACGATGCCAGACGACAACGGCTTTAAAGGCGTCTTCTAGTTTTGTACGTCTTTTATTTGTTTTGTTTTTATGTATGATTCATTCTTTGTTAAGTACTGCATTCACTTAGAAATTGCTTTAACACAATTAAGAAAACAACGGATTGTTATGAGTCCGAACAGAAAGAAGAAGATAAACCCAAGTTAAAAATTTCCGTTCCTCTGTACATGTCAAGTTTACAGGTGTCTGTACATGTCAAGTTTACAGGAAGTATGTGCAAAGAGTAGGGCAAGTTGGTGTATTGTTTCGTCAGCAAGTTTGAACACGCAGTTCAGTATTATTTAACTGAACCTCTGTCGCTGTAGTAAACGCTGCTGTTCCCACCTTCCACCATACAATGCTTGCACCCCGCTTTTCTACGGAAAATTTTCAGTTCAGGTTTCTTAGCGATGTTTTGTGTGAAGAAGAAGATGTGGAAACAGCGTTAGTTTCGCGATTATCTTCCATAACTATAGGGTCACTGAAACAAGGGTATATGAGCTAGTAGCATACCAATCAAAATATTAAAAAGCTGTTATCCAGTAAGTGGAATTGTCCAGACAAAAACTAATATATCCTACTGACCGCCTGTACATATCTTCAAAAACACAACGTGAGTTTAAGCCTGATTCACACTTCTGAGATACACGCTCGGAGATTATGTTGTGTATTCTTGGTTTGAAGTTTTTGTAACTTGTCTGGGCATTTTTTCGATTAGGATTTTGGATTTTCGTGTGCTATGAGTTACGGGTAAATGTAAAAGACGCCATATTTTAGTTACGATCAATTAACATCCTGTAGTGTCTAGAACTATCAATTATAATTAGATAGCAAGCCATCTCTTCTTAAGAATCGAGAAAAGCAAATGAACGAAAAGCGAAAGAGAGTTCATTGCCTACTAGTACTTCTTTCCATCCTTCCTTCCTTCATTCGTTTTGTCCGATTTTGTGATAAAACGGAAGCGTTGAAGCTCGCTGCGAGCAGCATGGGTTCTGACTAATTATACAAGATAATTCAATGGCAGCGTGTGTAGAAACGTTTTCATTAAAAGTTGTTGAGACGAACTAAATTAGAAAAGAAAAGAAGGGCGACAGAATCCGGCACACTTTAAAGATAAAAAAATGACAAAGAACAACACTTATGATTGACAAATAATGCCGACAAGAAATTGATAAGAACTCATTTTTAAGAAAAACTCTAATAAAGACGCTGAACAAGAAATGAACGGAATGCAAAATAATTGGTGTCCTAGAGGAAGAGTATGTTCTCTGTGTAAGAGAGTTGTCTATATATGGTGTCTTCTAGCATTCATTCGACGAGTATTATGTAGCAAACAAAGTCGGTACCGAGCGGTACACTGTATTTGGGGGAACTAGTTTGTCTGAAACTACTTTTCCAGAGTAGGGAATGCATTCACATTTTTCGCCTATTTCTTGATTCTTTGTTCAGTGTTTTATAACTGAAAATTATAAAAGGAGGAAGTTATACATTTGTATAAGTTGCTTTAAAATGCCAGTGCCATTAAAATACGTGTGACGCGGGAAGTGATCTACCTGTTCGTCTTGGCCACCTGCTGTGTCTTCACTGTCGGGCACCTGTTTTTGAATAGCGTCTGAAGACACTGACAGTGAATATGTTATTGCGGTGTTGTGGTTTATGACAAATCCTCTTTTTCTGTACTCAAGATTAACTGGCTTTATATAAACTGGCATGCAGCTCCGGCGTTGCATGTTTATTCTCTTCGTTGGCCAACAAAAAGAAAAGTTCAGTTTGACAATTGTCTGTTTTCACTGATTATCGCTATACAAGAAAACACAAAGGATATTCCTCTTGTTCCCAAACACGCAATCTTTGAAGACTATATTCCTACAGATTTATCGACCTGAAAGCAATTTCGAAACTAATAAGTCTGGCAAAAAACTGAATTCCCGCTTTTAAGCTCTCCTTTCGAAACTCCACGAGTCTGACGTGATGATTCGTAAGGTAGAACTGCTCTAAGCAAACATTAAAGCTTAAGAAAACAATATACAAATTGACAACCGGAATTGCGAATTGATTCACTTCGTCAGGGTTTAATAGGAATTCCTTTTACTTTCTGCCACAAAATAAACTCGATGGTTTATCGATTGTTTTTTATGAGACTTTCAGTGGGAAACTTCTTTAAAATTATAATTAAGCAGATCAAATATTATATATGTATTATCAACAGCAGTATTTTTTAATACAATTAATACGTAATGACGAAGTTAAAGCAATAGTTCGAAGTGTTGAATGTTATTTTTGAAAACGTAGCTGTATTATTTTGTTACTCAGAGCTATAAATGGTGAGATTCTTTGCAGGTTTCAAACAAACAGATAAACGCTTTTTCGTAAACACCAAGGTGAGAGGCGAAGTACGAAGAACTCTGTTTTTGGATATGCTGTCAGTTGAACGCCAGTCGTGAAAAAGAGCCAGTTTACCTTAAATAAAAGGATCGGGTACTTTTAAAACCCCGCAAGGAGCTGTAACAAAACTTTTGCTAAGCTCTGTTTCTGACGTACAAGATAGTAGCAGAATTAATCAATAAAGTCCAAAACAAACATATGAACTTACTTGTAGGCCCAAATATATGAGCAGACATGTCTTGCTTGCGCAAAGTCAACTCCGACAATCTATCAATTCTTTCACAATATTTTCTTTTCAAACATTTTCCGGTTGTGTTCATCCACGTTCTATTCCTCTCGTGTTTTGTATTCTTTTGAGGCAGCTGGTTTCCTTGTTGAGAATAGAATTCCATCACCTTTGTTGGCGCTATTATATCGCCATTTCTATCAAGTAATACCTGCCCAGAAGTGTGCTTACAACGACGGCACAGTTCATCCTGCATCGCTTTGCTTGTGAACCGCATATCAATCACACAGTATTTGCTTGAAAATGCAATACTACGTTCAAATTTGCTCAAACGGCAACACATATGAAACAGACTTGGAGCTGTACGGCTCCCCGCTTCTAAGGAAATGCTCTTGTAGTCGAATATCGTTCTCGTTCTGTATTCACTTTCTGTACACACTTTCAGGCTCCTCAAGAGCCCTGGCTCTTCAGTAAATGATAAGCTGGGCAGTAAATTGGTTGCTTGTAATCCGCCATCGCAGTAATATCTTCTTGTAGCTGTTTCAGCAAAGTAAAATATGAAAATATGTAGTTCAGTCCTCAAGTATTAAAAAACAAATTATATCAAAATTTCGGGTCCGTTTCCGGAACGAAACTCTAATTTTTACGAACATTATTCTCCCAGCAAGAAAAAGAGTCACAATTAAATCTTCAATGAATAAATTTCTTACCTGAAATCACGTTTACCAAAAAGTAAATCCACACAAAATAATTTTTCTCCATTTTGAACAAACTACGAAACAAAACATCAAGTTAAGATATAGCTAAAATTGTTGGTGAAATGTTGATATTAACAGCGGAGAATCTGTCTGCAACGGTACTAAGCGTTCAGCGGTGTATTTATGACAACAGTGGAGAGGAAAACAAAGCCTTTTACAGGCGCCAATGAAACCACACAATGCGGGTGCTTTTTCAGAAGTATCGTTTCCATAGTAACATGTTCTAGCTGCTAGCAAATCCTCAAAAAATCTCTTAAGCGTTTATTTTGTGCCATGGTTCTAGTTATCATATTTTAATACTACGGAGAGTAGTTTTCGTTGATTTTACACCATCGCTTCACCACAAGCGAATAATTGAGTTTTTTAAAAAAAATGCGGTGAAAAGGCTTTGTTATTATTTAAGACAATGGAGCGCTTAGAGTTCGAGTTTACGTCAAGCTTGTAAATAACATATGACCAGTTACCTCGTTTCGAAAATTGTGTATTACGACAACTATTGTCACTAAAGCCGCCTAGTCACAGAAAGTTTGGGAGAAACTAGATCTCACTGACTGGCCACCGACTATCACACGATACATTGTCATTTTTGTTATATATTTCAAAGTATAAAACTTAATGAACATATTTTTATAATCGAGATTTAAAAATCCTGGTAATTTATTTTTAGTTATGACGATGAGGTCTAAAGAGACCTTACGTATATTCAAACGTGCCAATTGGCGAGGCCATAACTTATGCATAAAAAGTGTTTCAGCCATATAAAGCTGATCGATCAATGTGAAAGAAAAGTGTCAATGTTTGTTCAGCCTTTAAGAGCAAACATTCACATCTTCAAATGAGAAACTTGGCTCAAAATGTAAGTTTAGTGGATTTATTATTTCCGTGTTCACTGGTAGTTTTCAAAACAGAATGGAACAGTGGCATTCAGAAACACCCAACTGTATTATAAATAATTAACAGTTCACTTTACGTTAAACATATTCAGACTTATTACTGTTTATAGCTTATAAGTAATTTTTGGAGGCCAGTGCCAAAAAATTATAATTAACAGCACAGGTAGCCCAAACTTATGACTCAATAGATCGTAAGACTTTGCATGGGAGTTAATATCGTTTCCCATAATTCGTAACTATAGCTGCTTTCCTGTGTACTTTCGTATACTTTTTTCGACCCTCTCATCACGAACACGATATAACATTTATGGATTTAATTTTCGAAAGTTCATCACAAACAGAGTTCAGAAATTATTTTGTGTTTTAGCGAATAAATGAGCAAAATTTGAGCTTAAAATAATAAACAGGGAATGAATTCCTGACATTTGTGCTCATAAAGAGGATCAGGGGTTGAATGTTTTGACGGACCCCCCAACCCGCCCCCTACTCAAATTAAGGTTGAGTACCCCCGCCGGGGGACTTTCCAAAAAGCTTAGTTCAATATTTTGGTTCATACGATGTTCCATAAAAAATATTACTGTTTGGGAGCAATACAAAGCGATGCAAATATATCAAAACACCGCCCGCCTTTTGTAAAGTCTCCACGAAGTGGCATCGACATTTAAATCTTGTACCGTGCAAACGTTTTGTTCTGTCTTCAAGACTAACAGTTTTTTTTCAAAACGATTCATTACTATACTACATCCCATCTGTATATCTGTTAAAAAATTAACTTTTTTTAACCCGTTTTGTTAAATTCTCCTTTCTACCAGTTTACATTAACTTCATATAAACAGGTTTGAAGAAATCGGCAGTTAATCAGGGAAAGATTGCTACTACGGATGGTATAATCTTTAATTAAGTCCCCGATTAGTACGGTGCATGTGCCGGGCTACAAGACTGACACTTTAACAAAGTCTTTATTATTGTTATCATTACTGGTATTAGTTCCTATATTTTTTGTAACAAAACCAAAATATTTTCCTATGGATATTGTAACAAAAAGGATATCGAAATTGATATGGGGTTGAAACAAGTTAATACTTTAACCAGTATAACAAAATTGCCTTATGATTCATCATCACCGATCGTGCAAAAATAAAAACAACCATTAGTTTTCATTATATTTTCTGTTATCTTGTAGTTGTGTTCCATAATTTAAAATTGAATATGAATGCTGCAGAAGTTTTTACGCATACAATTTTAGGCCCAGCTTGGCGAGAGGGTATTTGTTACCCTTTTTACTGTTTCCGTCTTTCGTAGTTAAAATTTTTAGCCTTTTTATATTTATACTTTGCACTGTGTTTAATGAAAATTGTGGTTTATTATTAATTTAAAATAGACAACTGAACTATAATATTAATAATAAGCTTTATTTATACAGGTATCATATTCAGTAAAAATACTGTTCTCCCAAATGACCCCGTAATGACAATGACAATTTAATGGTGAAGTATCTCCACAAATATTAAACCCCTCAAAGCTAAGGGTCACACAGCTTTAAGGTGTTCTTGCTCGAGCTATAACTCTACTACAAAAAACACGCAACTTTGCTTAAATACTTAATTTATTCTGTCCTTTATTGTCACAACTTTTAGTCCTTCATATTGAATTTATTTCACCCATAATATTTACACGTCGGTTCTTGTATTTCTTGGATATTTCTTGAGATATCTGAAAGCAGATAGAAAATATATCTCAATGAGCCAAGATCTTTTTTATTACTGTTACTATTATTATTATTATGATGATGATGATGATGATGATGATGATTATTATTATTATTCTTACTCTTCTTCTAATTATTATTATTGTATAATTCAAAGAAAGTAAAAAATAATATAGTGCTTATCTTCATTTGAAACGAGGACGCATATTGGCCAGGTTTGCACCGCGGTGTAAGCAGAGTCATTTTCATTTCATCAGTAATTTGATGAAAAATTAACGTAAGAAAACCTTACGGATTACAAACCTAAGTAATAAGCAAAGGATTTTGCAGACGAAGTTCAAAGTTAACAGTAGAACATATACTTTCACTTACATTGGAGAGAGGGAAGTAATCCAAGATTAACGGAGGCTCAGAACACAGACCAGAAACAAGAGGAAACAGGCGCTATTTATATATGCAACACGCCCAAACAACCAACCATGGCATCCACTCTAATCACGCGAATGAAATGGAGATCGGAGTACACAATACTTGCATAATAGAGACAAAAGATTATTTTTGGGGTCTTTGCACTTATTTTTGATCAGTAAACGAAACAGAACCATTCCCAAGAATTTACTTTTTACTTACGGTAACCCTGAGAGACGGCGATGAATGACATTTTTTAAACTCAAACTTTTATCTTGTGTTATGCTACACTAAAATAACTTCCGTTGTCTCTGATGGAAGTCGGTTGCAGAGGGCGTCCGAACATTTGGAGAAAAAAGTTGTACAAGAACTTTAACATTTTCCAAATTAGACTTTTTCAAGTAGATCAGTTCGAACATCTCGAAATTACATTTAACTAGAATATATAAGGTGACACATAAATAAGCTTTTCATTGCCTTGTCTTTTGAAATACCCATCCCTTCAAAGAAAAAAGTAAGTTTACGGTGTTTTGCGAGGGTAAAAAATGAACATCAAGATCCTAATAGTTGATGTTTTCTGCTACAGCATACAAGGTTTTAATGCTAAGCACATTTCCATTGTTATACCTGTGACTGTAGTACTCTCGTCTTTTCTCTTATTACGTCGAGCTTTGGTTCCAACTCCCTCTGTTGTTCCACTGCAGCTTCTCTCTTTTCCGCCATTGTCTTACACGTTGATAACAGTTTCTCAGCAGTTTTTAACTTCTGCTGTAACGAGTCTACCAACCGATCCAGATATCTGTAACACAGTTATTTTAAATAGTTATTCCATTCGGCGTTGCTTTGCACGAGTTGTAATTGGGAGTTTAATTAACGATGATCAATGGCAACTTTAAAATGAACGGTACAAAACAGTAGGACTAATTATAAAATAAAACACAAAAGGAATACTTACAGAACACAATAGGACTAATTATGTTTTGTTATATTGCTTGCAATTGTTGCAGTTAACGAGGTACTGGCAAAAATTTTTGTTTCTTTCAAAATACATAAAAATTTAAGAGCGGCTGTCAGTAAATATCGACCATGTCGCGCAACTTTGAAAAATCGAAATCCTCCAAACTTTGTCAG
>JAOBYF010015126.1:0-13321 GCA_025403605.1 Parazoanthus darwini
ATTTCTAAGTATCTCACGACCTGACACGGACCGACTTTGGCAACTGACGAGTTGTGGCCGTTCGTGACAAACTACGATCGGACATGAAACTTGACGGGTCGTGGGGAACCTTAGGCGATCCGAGTCAGATCGTGTGTATTGGACAACCCTCCAAGCTGTTAACTATGACAACCTTTTTTGACACAGCTGTATTGACATTGATGTTACTAGGGACTTTGAGCAGCTTTTAGGGTTACGACTCGGACGTCTACTGCGATCCGGCGCATAGTCTGCTTTTCTCTTTTCTTTCGTTTGCCTCTCATACCGGTTTAATGTTTTTGTATGTTTAATGTTTTTTGTAAAACAGAACTTATCTATAGATGTTTGTGTTCTCCATAGACCCCATAAATCATTGATTTTCATGTTGAAATTTCGGATTCGACGGTGGCCAGCTGGTCAGTTTGATGCGTAATCATATGCCGCGAATTGCAGGCCTGCAGAGATTTAAAAAATTACATATCCTTAAAAACGGGTTAAGTAAAATATTTTTGATTAACCAATTTTATTTGCACTTCACATTTATGGTTGGAAGATTAGCAGAAGTATTAAAACGTAACCTTTTTCCCATTCAGTTTAAATACGAACGACCAAAAGAAAACAAGCTGAACAAAAAAAAGCTGCAATAAAGTCGATATACTTAACCGCAGTCTAGTAGCCGATTACCTGTTGTATCAGCCGAACCAAGAGTTGTTTCCGAATCGCGTCAGCAAGAAAGTTAAGGCGACGCGAGACATGCATGCTGCATGAATCATTTGCAGCGTGACTGACACCCCCTGCAGTGGTCAAAATCATCGTTGCAGAAAGTAGAATCGGGTTCTACTTTTCGCAGCGGTTGTAGCAATTTTCCCAAAGTTACCGACACTTTTAAAACGCGGTTCCAAAGCATGCGATTAGCCTGCGTAGCAAGCGTTTCCGTTGATTTTTGGCGAGATTTTCTTTTTTGGTCGCGTGGAAATTTTGGCGATAGCCCCTCCTTTCGGTTTTTGCTCTCGCCATATTTTCGCGCGGCCAAAAAAGAAAATCTCGCTAAAAACCAACACGCAGGCCAGCATGCGATCGGCGAATACGTGGCAAGTTTTTTATTTTCTGTTCCAATTAGCAACTAAAATATTGTGGAAATTTATTAGCTCATCATTTGGTTAACCACTTTTTCAGTTTTAAAAACTGAAACATTTCTGAGAGAAAATTCGGCAATAAAGAACTTTAGAATCAGTATAAGTGTAAGTTGTTACAAGGTTTTGCACGATTCGTCACTCGTCTCGTTCAACAATTACAAACCTTTTTTGGTTTTGGTCAAATTTTCCCAACCCGACCGTTCCAGTCAATAAATAATGACCAGCCCAAACAGCTTGATCTGTTGCGCAATGTGTGCTTATTTTTAACTCGTAAAATCATGGGATCTCGGACCAAGAAAGCAGCCTACAGACACACATAAACGAAAAATGGATTATGTAAAACAGAACCGGCATAACCGATACACGAACGAAACGATCGTTCGTGCTTTTTCCAAGCTTTTGTTTTACCCCGTAGTTCCTCGCAGAGACAGCCGCACTGGCTGTTTAGGCCCCTCTGCGGACCGCCATACTGTGAACAGTACCAGTCAGTGATGGTAACTCAGTCAGACAGCGACATCAGTGACAGCTGTTGTTATAGGAAAACGTACTGTTAGTAGTTGACAGTGCTATGGCAGCGACGCTGATATCAAGGAGGTGACAGAGTTTGCTGATGGGTGGATTTAGCCTAGTAGTTTTTCACTAAATATCAGAATTAGCAAGTTAACAATCGCACATTCATAGAGGTTTGGGATTTAAGCAAGGATAAATGCGAATCTTCACCCTTTCAACTCCATGTCATTGTTCTGCTGTTTCCATAAACTCTCTATTACGTCCCCGGTGGAGAGGAGGAGTAAGTCCCCCCCCTCCTCTGTATGTACTTAATATATACTCTGAGTCTCGACCTGGTACAAACATGAAATGTGAAAAACGATTATAAAATCCTGAAAACGGAAAATTAGTGAATATCCTTCCGTATCTGAATAGCAACACATGCAAGATCACAAGTCTAATGCTTAAATTCATACATATTTTGCCTTTCTTGGTAAGTTGGGCATTATTAAAATTGGGTGTACCTAAAGAGGGCTAAATAGAGATTTAAAGGTATGTGCACCCGTTGTCACATCACAACCTGTCAGTGCCGTCACCAGGAGAGGAATTCCCGACTCTACGGTCACTATCACATTGCTGTCACTATCATAAACGGAAGTTAAAGAAATGAAGAAGACAACGTGATGGAGAACGACCGCTAAAAATTAAACTTGTCACCTCGACACCGTTTCCGTTTCACTCGTTCTGCTTGTTATTGTATTTTGTACGATGATGTGTGAAATGACGAAACTAGAAGTTTTAGCAGTTCAGTGTGTGTCCAAACAAGAACTGCAAGGACTAGGCACTACTCCTGGGCAGAAACTCGCCTTGTCTTGCAAGGGCAAACGCCTACTTTGAAACTCGCAAGGGTAAATGAAAATTTTTCTTTGTAAGCTATCCTTATTTTTCCTCAAGTAGCAGGGAATCCGACTCGAAATTTCCTTAGCTCACCTTATCTTGTCATAACTCAAAGCGAATTAAGGCGAGTGTCTGCCCCATAGCAGACTCACTGAGGTGATTGTTGAGCCGTCACTTCACGTTGACAACAAAACTGAGCTTTTGTTGTTCTACTAATGGCCACCTTAGTACATTCTTACCTAACTTCTGAAGTGTTTGTTACTCTCTAACTCATTATCTTGTTGATGTATGCTTTTTTCAGGTCAATCTTGTTGGTTCATTCAATGTCCTCCGACTAGCTGCCAGCCGGATGGCAAGAAACACCCCGGATGAAGAGGGGCAACGTGGAGTCATTATCAATGTGTCTAGTGCGCATGCGTTTGACGGACAGAGTGGGAGGGTGGCCTACACTGCAGCCAAGGGAGGCATTAACGCAATGACACTACCCCTGGCTAGAGACCTGGCCCAGTATGGCATTAGAGTGAATGCTGTTGCACCAGGCACGTGACCCATTATTGAAGTTCCAGTTACACCATAAAAATGATGATCATGATGATGCATGATGACAGTACTTAACGATGGCGATTCAACAATAATCCATTGAGGATGACGATGATGACAGTGACAATGACGATAACAATGGCAGTAATAGCAAAGATGACGACGATAACGATAAGAATGATAGGAATATACTGTTTTAGTCCTGAACCTGTGTGAAGGTGTAGCATGCTCGAAATTTCAACCTCGATATAACATAGACCACTTTCATAAATGGCGGCTATTTTAGTATTCTCTCGTTTTTATTTAAATTAGCCTCACTAGCCTCGTTCTTAAGTCAAAAAATCAAAAGAATACATAACCTGAACGAGGCTAGTGAGGCTTACTTGAATAGAAACAAAAGAATTCTAAAATGGCCGCCATTTATGAAAGTGGTCTATTATCTAGTGTAAAGAATTCGTGGTCTAATGGATACTTACCAAATTTTTCATCTTGGTCCATAACTTTACTTTTTGCTTGATTAAAAATTGTTTAGAAAATCGGAATACAAATCTTGTGTGTGTGTGTGTAGTGGTAGTGCCTAAATTGTACTGTAAGCGTTTTCCTGTCATATCAACAAATGTATTTTATTTTAAACACAACAGAAGAAACTTTGAACCAAAGAGAATGGGGCTCATTCGTGAAAACAACCGAAATCCTCCTTATCATCTTCCATTGCTTTCGTTACAAGCGAATACTCATCTTTCATTCATTCATTCATTCATTCATTCACTCACTCACTCATTCATTCATTCATTCATCCATTCAACGATTCATTTATTCATTTCTTTCTTTTTTCCTTCCTTCCTTCCTTCCTTTCTTACTTGCTTTCTTTCTTTCTATTTATTTATTTATTTATATATTTAATTTTTTAACTTATTTATTTATTTATCTGTTTATTTTATGTTATGTTTTATTCATTTATTTGCTTGTTTATTTATTTATTTATTTATTTATTAAGCTAAACTAATAACATTCTTACTTTGCTTTTTTGAGCTGTACGTTCGTTTCTTATTGCATTATTTCTCTCAACAGTGTTAAGTACATTTCAGCATATCGCAGTAGTTATGCGGTGCAAGTCAAATCCAAAGCAAATTTTTCCCCCAGCAAATGCCCTAGCTTTTGTTTTGACATTTTTCAAAAATTTTGGTCAAATTTTTGGCCCAGAAAGCAAACTTGGGTCAAATTCGCCGCTGCTAGTGTTTTTTTTTGACAATCAAACACCCGGACATCTCTGACACTATACAATCAAGCTGGTTTGCAACCAATGCGCAGCTAGCGAAGTGATTCGGGAGATTCAGTTTTGGCTTGGTGGCGTTTTAATGTAATTTAGTTTTCTGTTTTCTAGATTCTGTCGAGCCGAAAACATTTATGAAGTAAAAACATATTGTGTGCAAGTCCTTACTTCCAATGTCAAATGCCCCGCAAGTGGAAACTGGGCTCAAATACCCGCGGTTCACCCTGGGGGTGTTTACTGTGAATTTGACTCACACGTTATTTGACACTCACGTCTATGAATGGATAACACGCCCAAGCCGGGAGTGCCTGGCTGTCGTAGAGCCTGGGGCTGAGGTGCGGGAAATGGTGGTGGAGCAGATTGACAACACGAAGCAGAGCACGATGGAGCGCATGACATGGGGCATGGGGCGATACAGCCTACAGAGCATGCGTGGTGAATGTTAGAAATATGACATTCGTTATCTGAGATATTATGAGGAAAATATTCCATATACAGTACAAGGATTGAGGGAATGTCTTTAATTTTTTTAATCTGAATCTGTCAGAACTTTGATGGTCTAAACGAGCTGTGGAAGACTGGTCAAGGCTTCGTTTTACACTGTACTGTCTATTTCTTCTATTTGTTCGCAGTTATCTTTCTTGTTGAGTAGAGGGAAAAATTTCGCACTGAAAGGGTCTAATAGCACTTGGCACTACGTTTTAGACAATGCCAACTTCAAAAACTCATACCGTCCTCCCCTGAGTTCCCATATATTACCATCATTTATCAAATAGCATATGATGCCATAAGGACAAAAACATATAAAGATGACACGTTTACAAATTATTTGATAGCTACCACATTTTTTGGTCATAGGGGAAATAGGCTCGTATATAATAACAATACTGACAGCACAAAGCTTCAGGAAGAAAAAGAGAATCGTGAACAGCTGGCTGCCAAAAATGTACCAAGGTTAGAGTCAGTTGTGTTCGTAGTTTCTTAAAGATGTTTATTTACAATGGGTATAGAATATGAGTACATGTTTAGTATGATACCAAATTGTACAGTGTTCAAAATATTCAACCCCAAGCTGTCAGCTACAACTTGTAGTTTCAATTGAATATTACCGGTAAATGAAATTAAATTCCAAAACAGATGTATTACACATACTAATGTTTCATGAAACTGCTCCTTTATAACAGAGCAATAACTTAATTCAATTCAATGAGATTAAGTTATGCCTTCTTGTCTGAAGTTGATACAGATATTTCGTCCATATATAAAAGCAAAACTGATGTTTTTGTATCAATGCATGGTTAGAACGGGTATTGCAAGAAATCTCCTTATGTATATACAAAGCAGGTGCATCTGTTTGTATACAAATGACATGTCACTGACCATCAAACCTACACTTGTTCGTTTTTTTCGGATTTTTCACCAAATGTTGCTTTATCTGCCACAAACAAAATTATTGATTCACATTCGGCTGAGCTGTTCCAGATAAAAGCAGTTTTACCAATATACTTACAGGAGTTTACGAACATACTTACAGGAGTTAAAATTACTCAACATGAGAAGTATTGGACTAATACGTAAATTGCGTATTGAGAAATATAGAGATAAAACAATTTCAGAATATGATCTGGCGTGCATTGCTTTCTAAAAAAAATATATATCTCATGCTTAACAAAGACGACAAGTTAAATGCAGTTTATTAAGAAAAGTTTGTCAAAGGTTTCGTTTCTTCGAAAATATAATTTGTTTCTTTTTCTAGCGCAGAGCAGTCTTTCATTTGTTGTCGAAGAAAGGAACAAGTCAACCTTGGGTTGCCTGTGCACTCCTAACCTCTGTTGTACAGGGTCCTCTTGTCCCAGTTGGGCGGCAGTAAATTTCCTCCTCCACAGCAGCTTGGGGTACACGCTGGTGCGCATGTGTTAGGGCAGCTTGGCGCTGGACAGGTTGTAATGGGTGCGGGCGGCGAAAGTGGCGCCAAGCCAGGCGAGCCTACACTTCCATGGGGCGCGGCCAGGGGATTGGGGAGCAACTGTGGCAGAGGTGCAGGGGGTTGACAGCAAGACGGGGTGCATTGTGGGAAGCATGTTTGGGGACACGAGGCGGGGCAGGCGGGAACGGCTGGAGAAAAACGACAGGCGTTACGTTTATTCCTTTGGTGATTACATAATATATTGTATCACGGATTGAAACTCGAAAAGGTTGTTTCTTACAATAACATGTATAGTCTATCCGCTCTAATTTTCCCAATTCAGCACAGTATTGCACACTGCAAAATATTTACAAATTATTCTTGTGCACTTTGAAAAGTAGTTTGAAATGATATTGAAAACTGACTTACTAGCCATTGATATTATGAATGAAAATATCCAGAATACGGAAGAACGTGATTCGCAATTGCAAAGAAATCATTTTAGGGGCATACCATACAGTAATGGAAGTTCAATGCGTATTTCATTTTAACGGCAGGAACAATAAAACGGCTTTGTTTTGGAATGTTGGAATAACTTCCGGTTTCAACTTTGAAAATTGTGAACTGAAAGACTCGTTTTGATACTGCCGCTTTTTTGTTAAAGTCTGTTAAATGTGCGAGATATGATCTATACTCATATAATCATGTTTATACAAAGCGTTGTTCAACGTTTATGACTACATAAGGTCCAGACAAACATGTTTGTTCTTTCTGCTTCTATTCTTTCTGCTTTCTGAATCATCGCAGTGACTACATGCGATGTGAGTAAACCTAAATGTTGAAAAAGTCTTGAACTGGTCTAAAACTAAAACTAAATAAGTTTTATCTAAGCCGTACTTGAAGTATCGTCCTTTGACAATGTAGTTTTACTCACTTCCTTTTCTTAAGTAGTCCCCCCATTTTCTATTTTATTTCCCCTTTTCCCTTCCCTTCCTTTTTTTTTATTTTCATATTAAGTTATATATTTATCTTAAATGTATTTATTTGTTTTTT
Organism: Parazoanthus darwini; assembly: GCA_025403605.1. NCBI lineage: Eukaryota > Metazoa > Cnidaria > Anthozoa > Zoantharia > Parazoanthidae > Parazoanthus > Parazoanthus darwini. Next base: position 7,313 of record JAOBYF010015126.1, read on the forward strand.
GTTTATAAATTTTCTCATTTTTTTGGATTTCCCTGAAAACCACCTTGGTGAAGCGAGTTTCTCCATTATATGTTGCAATTTAATATTTTCTTATCTAACCAAAGTTATCGTGAAGGTTTCCGCTAAGAACATTTAAAGGCAATTGTACAAAAATTATTCACCCGAACGCACTCGTTTCCACTACTATTGGGTCAAGCTTAATTACAACAGAACAGTGCATGGCTAAATAATGTCGAAGGTTGCATTATCTTGTTGAAAACTAAAACTGACCACCTGGAAACAACGACCTGTTTCGGATGTTTCACCGATTACGGACAGAAGACCTTTCCGACCAAGTTTTGCCGGCAGCCCGAGCAACTGCAATCGGACGCATGATTAACGTGCACCGAACAATTTAATTATAAAGATCAACGGGCGGAACGACTAGGCCTTTCTTGTCTGTGTTTACTTTTGCAGCAGTTTATGTGTAATGCCTGTATTCAATATCTACCAGTGCACCTACCTGTTTCTCCTGTCTATTTACTAGTTTGGCCATTTCATGCATGATTTCCTTTGTCACTTGGTTGCGTTATTTGTTTACACAGTCTGTTATCACGGTATGTTTTGCGAAAGATTTATAGATGGTAGAGTTGGAGTTTAGTTAGTTGTTAGCATTGTGTGATTATTTGAATGTATTAGTATTAGTTATTTTACACTCACGTCTTGGTCTAAACAATGGTCCCAGGCCGGGCGAGCCTGGTCGTCGTAGGGCCTGAGGTTGAGGCGCGGGGAAAAGCGGTGGAGCGGATTGACAACAGGGGGCAGAACACGACGGAGCGCAAGACATGGGGCATGGGGCGGGACAGCCTTCAGAGCATGCGTGTTAAATGTTAGAATTACAGCATTGGTTAGTTGAGATATTATGAGCAAAAGCGTTTCAAAATTTTGCAGTGTTAACAAAACTATAACTTTGTTAGATCTAGTTCTAGACACTTGCCAAATGCGTTCATTTTATTTATATTATTATTTTGTTATTATTATTAGTATTTTATTATTATTATTATTATTAATATTATTATTATTATTATTATTATCATTATCACCATCATCATTATGTTTGATTTTGATCAGTTGAATTTGACTTTCAAGAAACCATTGGCGATTACAGTGATTTTTCGTTCCTTCGTCATCCAACGACAAATAATGTTTCGAAATAGTAACATGACGGAATGAATTATTTGTTTATCACGAGAATTATTTCAAACAAAGTTGAACTAGATAAAGTTCTGCTACCAATTTATAATAATTATTGCAAGGTCCGAGCATAAAATAAAATAAATCGAATATCACACAGTTATCAAGAAATTACAAAACTGATTGAACACCCAATTCGTTTGTTTAAGTGGTGAGTTCATGTCATGTCATGTCAAGATGCAACAACAGTTTGAATGAGAGTCTTGTGAGGCTGACACGTCATCGGTTCCTGCAGAAAAACTTGTGTGCTCATTGGTTCACAACAAACAATACCTTGATCGATACAATTCAAATATTGAATAAACCTGTTCTACGCCATTAGCTCTGGCGTAATCGACTTGTTAGTTTTAATTAGTTGTTAGGTGAGTGTACACAAATGGTCGAGTAGTTCAAGTCTTAAGTGGGCCAAAAAAGGGGGGACGAAAGAATTGGTGTAGAACGTTTCCAATCAAATCAGTTTGAGATGTTTCAATCAAGGCATTGTTTGTTGTGAACCAATGGGCAGACGAGCAATTATTCAGGAATTTACAACAGAAAAGCTATGACGTAGCAGCGTCGCAGGAATCATTCTTATTTGAATGATGCAAGCAAACAGGAAACAAGTACAATAACTAACATTTGCATTGTCACTGATCGAGGTACTGATCAATCAAGGTTTTGTGCCTGCGTGGTTACAAAGTCGTACTTACTTGGCACAGGGGTGATTGGTATCTCATAATTGACAGCTTGTTGGTAGGGATAAGGGGACGAATACGGGGGAGGGGAAGTGCAAGGGTTCTGCCCCTGCGCCCCACAAGGAAGGTCCTCTTCCTCGCTATTCTGCTCTGCTTGGCGTTGAGGAGGCGGGAGACGCACCGGTTGAGGAGACGCTACTGGGCGGATCTTGGGTTGAACGAAAACAGGGTAACAGCATAGTTAGACACTGAGAACTGATTGACTCTTAGGATATTTTTTAAGAATCAATTCCAATGTGTTATCCTCTAAATGAAAAAAAAAACTTGTTCAAAAGTTAAGTTAGGTTAAGGGTTAAAAGTCGAGTGAGTGAACAACACGATTTGAAAGTAAAAAAGGATGGTGCAAAAACATGGCTTTTGCGGTCTTTGTTGTTTGGTAATTCGCATGATCAGTAAGCGTGCGTACCACGTGCCACCTAGCGTTTTTGAATCGTGTGTGGACGGTCAAATACGATTCGAAGACGCTTCTTATGGACGCAGATTTTTTCAAATACGGAGTAAAAAATCTCCGTTTTCCAAAATACCCGGCCTATGAGAGAAAATCAAACTAAGGCGGATTCAATCTGTTTTATCGCCTGGATTCAAACTTTTCAATTTTATTGTAGATTAAAGGCTATTTCAGAGTTTTGATGAGGAGAAATTTGAGGGACTACAAGGTGCGCGAGCTGTTAACAAACCATCTCCTAGTTTTACTCTCGAATCCAAACTGTGTTTTTTCGTCTTATATATACGTATTTATATAAATATATATACTAATAACTCGGCTTGTGTAGTGCTCCCGATGTGTTAAATTACTGTAATATGAACTAAATAACTTCTCCAGAATTAGCTGATAGATTCTTCAGATAAACTGGTGTTATTTAAATTTTTTTCAAACAATTAAATAGGTTCATACAAGTCGACATGAATAAAAACACTCGTGTAGTGGCACGAGTTTGTCCACTCCTGTAATGGCGGGGGGAAATGAAATGCGTGTGCCTGACTAAGAACAAAAGAGCGAGAAAAGAGCCTACAACAGCACTTGATGACACCAAACTCACCTTTGGTTTAGGTTTGGGTTTTGGAGCTGGTTTAGCATCATTGAACTTGTGCGTTGGTAGGCAGCAATCAAACTTACAAGCGGGTACACAAAGGTTCTGGCACTTGGGAATGCATATACTGCCATCTTTGTACTTCCTGGTTGGCACGTCCTTGTGTTTTCGCGCCGTTTTGTGTTGAATTATCTTCACCTCAATTTTGGGTTTGGGCTTGGAAAGGTCTTCTTCTTCATAATCGTAATCGTCCTCGGTTTCATTCTCTTCCTCGGCGTGAGTGGCCGCGTAGCTGGGCTCGTCCTGGGTCTTAGGGGGAGTCTCGTCATTTCGTGAAGACACCACAGGTCGTTTGTTGAGATTGAGTGCCTGTGAGCAACAAGCTATAAAAGCAAAAAAACATAATCAGCTTGAAAATTATATTCATTAACTTAACAAAAAAAGGTACACCTAATTAAGATATTCATTTCAATACATACTTTTCATATAAAAACCTTAAATCGGCTTAATGCCGGCTGACACTAGAACAAGTTAAAGAGTGGCTCAGAAGCGTAATTCCTCTCACGCTTCTCTCATCTAAAGAACTTCTGGTGGTTTTTATCACCTTACCTTGTAAGGCTGAGCTCATATAACTGTTAAAAATTGAACGAAGATTCTTAAACTAACGATATAAAAACCATTTTGTCGTTTGTAAGCCAATCAGAGCTCTCTTATAATGCCCTATTGTACAAATATAACTCTGGCTGGAGTGGTGAAAGTCTGACAGTTGACAAGAGTTCAAACTTTCGCTGTTGTTTTACCTCAAACTTTCACACAGTTTTATTAACACATATTCTCTTTAATCCAATGGAGCACGCAAATATCTTTTTTAATCTTATGATTTATAACAAACTTGTACAACAGTTTTTGTGGATAGTATATTTAAGAAATGGTATTGATTTTGAGAGGTAAAGTTTCGCAGAATCTCAATGTTCTTGTGTTGTTTAATTGTAACTCACATACGTAGCTACTGTCCATTTTAGTATTTTGTTGGGAGATACCAACACTGAACCAAAATTCTACAAATTAAGTACTTCTACATTGACTCGCCACATGGAAAAAGCTGACATGCCACGAATTAGGTTTAACCGACTTTTCATTATTGTTAAAAGTGTTACTGAAATAGAACAACTGAAATATTTTTTTTTCTACCAGGTTCATCTAGGTACTAATAATAGATATTTGTGTAAAATGTTCAGCATTAACGTCATTTGTCTTTGTCTCATTGCTTTAGAAAAAAGTAACTTTACTATATTTTTTTCATTGGATCAAGTATTTCTTGCATCCCTTTTTCTTCCAAGTACAAGTAGTCTGAGTTCCAGACTCGCAACGCCTCGCCGGTAGCAAACAGGGCAAGAGTCTATAACTCAGGCAACCTTTAGCCGTATTTAGTATTTTTTGGTATTCTTATGAGTATTAAATTACGTAACCTTTATTACAAGCTGGCTGGCATGTAGCTGGACATCCTCCTAGACAGGCGTTGTACGGGTCCGGGTATCCGGTGTTCGGGTTTTTCGGGTACTCGATCCCCGGGGGGTGTAAGGCGGGGTTGTACAGCGGAGGTTGGAAAGGTGTCTGTGGTACACCTTGAGCCGGGGGGAGTATGACTGGACCGCCAAAGGAGTACGAAGGGGGAGGGGGTGCTACAGAGGCGGCACCTGTGCAACATCCAATATCACAGTGGGGATAGCACGAACTGGGACAGCTGGGCGGACACGCCTGTGGGAGTGGGGGCGGGGCAGGAAGTGCCGCCTGGTAGTTGATAAGCTGAGGAAACTGGCTGGGAGTGTAATCAGGGGCTCCGGGAGCGCAGCAGCTTCTCTTGCAGGACGGCAGACAAAACTTTTTGCAACCCGGATGGCAGTTCCAGGCTTGTCCTAGGAAAAAAGAAAAGGAAACCACTGTTAGAGGTGGAAAAATTCTGTGTGTATAAGAAGCGTTAATTTATAAATCATATGAGTCGTGAGTTAAAAGAGACTTGCGTTTAAGGTTATAAGGCTATGTTTGGGTCTTAAGATTAGGGTTAGGTTTAGAGGTTGGGTTTTTGATCCACAATTAACAACATGATCATTTTTCACTCGTTATGGTTTAGGGTTAAACTAGGATAAGGAATGACAAAATTCTCATGCATTAAAAATTAAAGCTTCTTAAGTCCAGTAAGTCTCCTTGTAACAGTGATCAAACATATTAACCACTCAATCAACTCTTTTTCCAGTATATTTTTTCTTCATTTAAAAAACCCACGATTCCTTTTGCTCAGGATGCGAACCAATTCAATATGACAATATTTTTAGGAATACTTGTATGATGAATTGTCTTCTTGTAATTCTTGATAACTGCAAAATCGTGTTCGACCTGTTATGGTTATGTTTATGGTTAGGGTTAGGGTTTTGGTTAGGGTTAGGGTTCAGTTAGCCCTGAATGTGACTGGGCTTGGTAAGTGTGATAAGACTCCGTTTTCTGGGCCTGGCATTATTAATAGTGGATGTCGCATTAATTAAACAGCAGTTTGAATGAAGCGTTAACATGCATCGCGGTTACAGTTCAATGTAATACATCTAACAATATTAAGCAGGAAGAGGGAGAGGTTGAACATAGGTGAGGCGCTTTAACTCCGGCAAGAACTATTGTTCAAATTCCTTAATTGTCAAAGATCAAATTAATCGCTTACTTTCTGTAAAAGTGTGTCAGAAAGTCGACGAAAACGGTTACTTTTCAACAACGCAGATAATTGCTGTCAATTTCTATCAACGGCATTTGTTGTGGACTGTTTCTTGAATTTTATAAAAAAATTTACGCAGTGTTCTGTGCATTATTCATTCTTAAACTGTTATTATGCTCTATTTTTTTCTCGTTGTTTTAGCTTTTTAAAAATACTCTTTTGTCAGCCAACAAGAGTAGTACTATGCGCTGATCTAGACCGGATTTTCCGAAGTGATATCGATTAGTTTTCTGGGGTTGTGATTGGTTCC
>JAOBYF010015237.1:0-13318 GCA_025403605.1 Parazoanthus darwini
CCCCCTCCTAAAATTACTTACTATAAACAAACGCCGGTAAGTAACTAACATATGGTAGTCTAGTCTGATTAACCAGTCCATAACGCACCTTGTTGTGAAAGTTCCAGGTTTGAGACATATATTTAAATCGCAATCTGTTATTAAATATCATTTTGGAGTAAGAATGTTCCATAAAGCTCATATTGTAGCGGGAAGTACTAGAACAAGCCTTAAGGTTGTGTTCTACCTTGGTAACTTGTATCTAATGGCCTATTTAGATAAGGATGAATGCTCAACAAATACACATCACTGTGATGTCGCAGCGAACTGCAGCAACACTCGTGGTTCGTTTGAATGCACCTGTAAAGCAGGATATACCGGAGATGGCAGAAAATGTCAAGGTAACGAATTAGAATAGAATATATATTATATTATTATTATTTCTAACATGGTTTGTACTTGGTCCTCTGTGCAAGACTGTCCCTGTCACAAGTCGTAGAACAATGTAATCTATTTTTTTGAACTCTCTTATTTTATTTATTTTACTATTCTTAAATTAACAGGGTGAGCACCCAGCATGGGGGGACCACGACTCCCGTTCGTGCCTCTTCCCATTGGTCATCTTCCTTTTTTTGTCCTTTCTTTTGTCCTTTTGGACGTTTAATTACTTTTTTTTTGTATATTTCATATATTCCTGTAACTGTATTTTGTAAGTTTGTCCAATAAAGCCGACAAAACATATTTGTCGGGTACGGCCAGCCCGAGATACTAGTTTTCATTCTTGGCAATATTGTTAACTTTAGTCATTAGTAAACTTCATGAAGTGTTTTCAATTAAGTTTCAGCTTTTGCTAGTTTAACTTCATTCCGACAGTTATTCATTTATTTTGACTTTTAAACACTACCATTTTCTGATGTCATGAAAAATCCAAGATGGCTGCCAAGATGGCCATCAAAGCGAACTTATGACGTCATACGTCCACCAATATGTTAAAGGCCGTGTTACGCGAGTCAACTTGCAACGACAATTTCCGAGCAACAATGTTGCGTTGAAAACCGTTCCCGTGTAATATGTCATCGGGGACGATTTTCTGCGCAACACGGAGCCCGGCAACATGTTTCGAGTTTTTGAATTGGTTTCAAAAAATTGCAACGCAACACATTGTTGCGCGGAAAATCGTTGTTGCAAGTTGACTCGTGCAACACGGCCCTTACGGAGACGCGCGACTAACCCATTACAGTAAGGTGATAATTCAAGGGGCTGGCTGTTTGGATTAACTAAATACCATCCACAGACAAATTACAAAAATTTTCAATAGCAGTGAAACAGTTTTGAAAACGGACCAACTTTATGCCTGATTTCATTCATTTTCTTAATGAAACTTGGACCAAAAAACGTACTTTTACTTTACTAAAAAGTATGAACGCATCGTATAATCTACGTCCAGGGCCGTAGCAAGCCTTGGAAAACTGGGGGGCACCGCCAAGAGGCGAAGGTGTGAGCCTTTTAGGGGGGTCCGGGGGCATGTTCTCCCGGGAAATTTTGAAAATTTGCTTGTCTAAAAACGTGTTTCCTGGCTTTTAAACGCCATTTGAAACAATATTAGAGTGTCTAAAACTAGTAAAATATGACAAGTTTTTCTCAAACTTGGAGTAATTTTCTGAGCTTGATACATTTGACACATTTGCTGGGGAAAAAACTGGGGGGCACGGGCCCCCCCGGCCCTACCCCTTGCTACGGCCCTGCAAGTACCTTGCAATACATTAAGCTAAATCAAATTGCAGTGGATTGTATTTCGTTGTGTTGCTTTAAGTTTTTATATACCTAAGTGACTTTACACGTTAGTAATTGACTGCTGCTTTTATGGCATTACGTCTAGTTGTTTATCCCTTGTCTAATATCTAGTTCTGTAGAACGTTACTATAAACCTACCATTGTCGCTGTTTTCACAATTGTGGCCTGTCAAAGGTAGACAGCAACAACACGATGGCAAATCATTTGCTCTCGATGAGGCGTCGTTTCTCTTATTACCACTTTCACAGCCTGCTCTCGAGCACTTGCCGCTTCCTGGACACAAATCCTGTGTGGAGAGCGATGGAGTAGTCAAGTACTATTGATAGGTACAATAATATCGAGTTTTCTGAATTTTAAGTGACTTTATGCATTCCTTTTATTCTTAAAGTACTTTTGAGAGTGAAGTCACTGACAGCTTGTTTCTATAGCATTCCAGCTATGAAATACGTTTTCAATGTTTTGCTATTTCGCATCTTGTTTAGTAAGAAAGGGTATAGTTTTCTGTTATTTTTCTGAAAATTCACCGATTTTAGTCGATAATTAGCCGTTCTCAAAACCATTTTATTTTTATTTCTTTTATTTCAAAACATGCAGATGTTTGATTGGAATTTTATGGTTGTAACTTGCAAACCGTGGTGTACTTTAGAAATCTTTACAACTAAATTGAACTGTAAAGATATCGCTTTTTACCGACTTACCTGCTTTATGAAGTACTGGGTGTAAAGAAATCTCTCTTGTTGTTCTAAATGGTCTTCAGACCACTGACTGATACCAGAATCGTTTAATTCACACAAAAGCTCGGACCGAGATTTCGATTGGACATTCGTTGAAACGCAGCGGGGATTAGCCAAGCAAGCTTGAGTACATGAAATCGCGCTAACTGTTTTGATTGAATCAATTTGGTGATGTAAAAGTCGCGAGTTTTCACGCGTAAGCACTGCTCCATCAAAAAACCGATAACTTTTTGTAGTTCCAAAACTTTTAACAACACAAGGCCAAGACTGAAGTAACAAAAAAATGATCAAGCTTGAAGGAGCCATTAAATCTGCGAGGTTTTCGAAAACAATGTTCGTTTCGAAGAGCCACTCCAATCTACGAAGGTTAATCTGAAGTAAGGAAATCTTCTCATCGAAACCGGCCTTGTGAAAGATTCCAAACTTGACTGATCTGATGTACGGAAATCTTCTCATTGAAACCGGCCTTGTGAAAGCTTCCAAACTTGACTGATCTGATGTACGGAAATCTTCTCATTGAAACCGGCCTTGTGAAAGCTTCCAAATTTGACTGATCTGATGTAAGGAAATCTTCTCACCGAAACCGGCCTTGTGGAAGTATCCAAACTTGACTGATCTGATGTAAGGAAATCTTCTCATCGAAACCGGCCTTGTGAAAGATTCCAAACGTGACTGATTAGAAAAATACGGAATCTCAGTTCTCACCGAAACTGCATGGCATTGTGAAAGATCTCAAATTTGATTAGAAAGACTTAACCCGAATCTTAAAAGTTTGGTGTAACCATTTATCTTTAAATTCCCATTACCAACAACTTAAAAGCAGCCGAAACAAACCTACATCTTCGTTTGACATAATTTTCAATACATTTACCGATTAAATTACTACCAAGTGCCGCTGGAGTTTTAAATGAAATACAGGCGCTCGTTTCGAGGTTTTCACCAGATATATCCGTTCGGAATTCATACAAAAAGTTGTAGCTTTTATATTTTAAACCAGTCAAATTCTAAGTTAATTTATGTCGAAATATTAACACTTTTACTGCTGACTGCAGTACAGTGTTCCAGTTCAAGGCCTTCCGACGCATCGTCACAGTTTAATTGATATGACGGTTGCAAGAGTTAAGCAGGGATTAAGTTGGACATCTCGGATTAAACTTAAAAGCTTTTATATCCCGTGAAAGAGATGGATTGTAATTTGACCGCTTGCCGTAGCCAGACTTTTAAATTTAATTTAAACGTGGCAAAAGAAAGTAAGGTCCTTTGGCTTTGGTGATCTCGTGCAACAATTTCGAAATATGTAATTTAATTAATTTCTTGTATTTACTTGTTTTGATACTTTCTATCGAAATTTCAACGTCTAACCAGAATTTTCTAATGGTTTTCACTTGCGTATCTGAGACGCATTACTAAATTTAAGTTTCCTATTCATATTTTTTTTTTGTCCGGCTGTGTGCTGGTTGCACCACGGAAGCATTATCTGCTTTCGAGTTTATGGCTACAAGGTTTGGGAGTTTGCCTTTTCTGCCATCTTTTCTATTCCTTTAGTTATAATTCATGCAAGACTGATATATCCAGATTGTTTTTCGTTCTTCCAGTGCCTTTTACAACCATTTAATTCTTCAATTTTCGACTCATCAACGTAGCCTCCCCTCCTTCCCAGGCAAAATGAAATTGTTGTTCTTTGACTGAATCGCTGGCACCAAATCAGGACTTTGCAGTAACATAACTCAACTGCTCTATTGTGACCTTTCACAAGCAACTCTTTCGTGTTATATTAAGAAAAAATTATCTTTCATGTTAAAGTTCACTAAGGCCGCAACCATTTACCAACAATTCGTCAATGTAATCTTCAAAAGCATGCTCGACTGATGTTTCCAGCAAGTGTTTGAACGATGAAGTTCACCTAACATCTGTACGACAACCTACAATGCCAGCACATCTACTCTACTAAATAATCCCGCAAACTGCTATAAAAACAAATGATAAAACCAGAGCACATTACTTGTAATTCAATTAAAGGTACCCAGCTTTAACAGAATTAAGGGATATACTTTCGAATTTTTTCCCACGCTGGTCCGTTTTTGTTTCTCTTTGCGTGCTAACAATTTCCTTACCGCTTCTCCCACGAGTTATTAAGGTTTTTAAATCCAAAACCATTTCTCCAAGGATGTATTATAGAGTGAGAGGCCCGCGCTGGATTATCAAAATCCTCGCAAACCAAATACTTGCCAATATCAACACCCTACCCGACACCAGATGTCGGAAATCGCTACTTTATCTATAAGACAAGCACGGGTGAATGAAGGAAACGTGCAGTTAAATTCAAAGCTGTCCGAGTCTTGTTCGAGGAAAACACGCAACCCAGCTGCATTGTAATCGCCAAGATCAAAAACGGTCTAAATTGACAGGAAATACGGCATTTATCAAGAGGCTTTTTTCATAGGTAATGCAAAGCTCTTCATTTATCCCGGTTTATACTTGACATTTCACTGACATATAGCCTACATTATATCTAAATCATGCATATTGTGTATCCACCTGATTATAGGTCAATTTGTGACTTCGTGTAGTAAGTTCAACGAAATAGAGAAAAGATTATAACACTGTTGCACTCACTTGTTTCATTTCACTTTACGTTTGTGTTTTTAAAATTCCATTCTTTACTTGTATTGTGAAAATGTTTGCCAGGCTCTGCAAAAGAGTGAAATTTTTTCCCTTTTCATGTAAAATTTTGAGTATATTTCTTTTCCGGCTGTAAAATGTCTGTATTCAATATGACAAGTAAAAATATATAAATTGAACTTGAACTTCATGTATGCTTACTTCTCCTTGTGGAACTGCGATGTTCAGTTTATTGCTTATCGGAAACTTTGATCTTTTTACTGCTATAAAAAACAAAATGTAATGTCCGAGTGTGAATGCACCGACTATTTCGAGGTCACAGAATCACAAGATATTCTGTTAAAACAAACTAGGACAAAAACTCTTACTAAACTGTTAAGTTTTGGGAACTTCCATGAAAATTAGTTAAAAATATGTAAACGCAGTTAATGTGAATATACAGCCTCTGCATTTTAAATTCAAAACTTGACCACTTCCACCAAGGATATGATTGTGTGCAGTATTACCCTGGCAATCGGACAAAGCATCGCTCGAATTAAAGCACTTGAAAAACGGAGGCCGATATTCGAGCGAGTGCACATGCGAACCAACGCCCCAGATATACGATATATGCATCATTACAAGATTTGATGTGCTTCGTAAGATGCAAAAATGCATGACCTTCAAGATTGAGAGAAATGAGGTTGAAAGGACGAGTATCAAGAGAAAGATTAGAATGAATGGGGGAGGAGTGGGATGCAGTAGAGGGGGGGACTAAGGACTGCGACAACACCACCCCTCACCCGCTCCGCTTGCATCATAACTAATGTTTTCGAATAGCATTTGACTTGTTACTGTACTACCTTTTAAAGTAATACAGGGAGCACAAAACTGCCCATTCTATTTCTTGACGAAAAATACGAATGTGAAATACAACCAAGGCACTTGAGCTGGGCTCCAACACGGCGGCCGCATTGTATTGTGTGCTTCGCCCGCAAGAAACTCCACTTTTTCGGAACTTTGGAAAAGGAAGAGACTGCTGGCAATGTTGGAGACTGACAAAAGCTTTCGGAAAGTTGTTCGAGTTCTACTGCTACACAAAACTCAAACATCGTGACTCGACTTTTGATAGGCAGAAGCTCGTACGGTTTCTGCTTCTAATAATAATAAGGGCTGTTGCCATGGGTGACGCAGAACTGAGGGAGCAAGGTCCCCGGTATATCGAGCAAGAATTCGCCAGACAAACGCAAGTCTTCTTACTAACTACATATTGCGCCCAATAAATGCAGCAATATGTTTGTTAGTAATCGTGTCTTTAACGCTGTAACTATGCGCTTCCAACTAGACACTGACAAACCAACATGTTTGTTGATGTCTGTGTTGAACCAGTTCTAATCTACATATAGGTGTCTCAGTAATGGTCGTTACATTGTATGTCATGATTATGATGTATCACCAACTAGACACTGACAAACCAATATGTTAGTTGATGTCTGTTGAACCAGTTCTAGTTTACATGTAGGTGTCTCAGAACTGGTCGTTATGTCATGACGATGATCTCTCACCGACTAGACACTGACAAATCAGTAAGTTAGTTGATGTTTGTTGAACCAGTTAAACTAAGTTAGAGGTTCATGCATGTGTCTGATGGTCGTTTTGTCATTGACTCGGATATACCTCACAACTAGACATTGGCAAATGAATAATCCTTTTGATGTTTCTGTTGAATCAGTCTTGGGTTTACACATGCATCTTCAACACTATATTCAATGGTTGTTTTGTCATTAAGAATATCTTAACAACTAGCTAGTGACAAATATGTCTGTAGATGTCTTAGCTGAACCAGTCTTGGGTTTGTGCATGTATTTTTAACACTGTATTCAATGGACGTCTTGTCATTAAGAATATATCAACGTTAACAACTTTATATAAATAGTGACAAGTAAGTATGTTGATGTCTCTGTTGAGCCAGCCTTGGGTTTATACAACATGTAACTTTAAAACATCGTATTTAATGGTTGTCTTATCATTAAGAATACCTTACTACACTGTACATGTAAGTAAATAGTAATAAATCGACGAGTCTGCTCACGTCTGTTCAGTGATGTCTCTGTTGACTAAGTTCTAAGGTACATGTAACTGTCTTCAACACTATATATAGCGGTCGTTTCGTCATTAAGAATATTTTACTAGCTAGATAGTGACAAATCAATAAGTCTGTTGATGTCTCTATTCAGCCAGTCCTGTGTTATATCATCTAAGTGATTATCAAAGTCAACTAGGCTCTGGTATGCTTTGCCTTCCATCAGCTCTGACGTCAAATTTAGTGTTTCTTCTCCACCGTCCACACATCTGGAGAGAAAAAAATGTAATGCAATTTATTGCCCTGTTATTTAACCAAAGTACTGCAGTTTTTCCATCACAAGTGGAAGTACATCTCCTGTGTCATTAACGCGTATGGCTTGCTCAAAAGGTACAAGTGTAGACCGCAATGTTTTGTAACAAAATAGACAAACAGCCTAATCACCCCCTTACGATTTGATGCCAGTAATTTTCATCTTTGTGGCTGAGGCAAAACACAATGCAACTTGCAAAAAGAAAAACAGCACACATAAAACTAGGCTGTATATTAAATAACGACTTTCCATTAGTGTATGATGATTGTAATAAATTAGTTTTCTTTGGTAATAGCCCATTTCCGAATTTCGCTCCACTGCTCAAAAACAAAACCTTGAAGTCGAGGCATGGTGTTCACTTTTCATACATTTGTTGTATTTTTGAGCACTTGGCCTCGACTCGATGCTTTTGTTTGTCGGCAGTGGAGCAAAATTCAGAAATAGGCTATTTCATTTTCAACTCGCACATAATGCTTCCGTATTGTTTTACAACTAACCCACTATAAACAGAGCTGTGATTCATGATGCTGACCTAGTGATAGTCAGCACCCAACTATTTTTGAGGTGTGTAGGGATTCCTTGTCTCGTGTATATACAGTATATAGTCCCCAAAAAGATCATCATGTGACTACACCAGTGGCTAACAACTATGACTATGGACAGTGTGAACAAAAAAGCGGGAAAGCTTGAGACCTTGAATTGGCAGCCAGATATCCAAACAAATGAGGCATCACTGCTCAACCAAAATATCAATCATTATAAAATAGTTGCATTTGAACATTAATATGTAACCATCAAACAGCATCAACCAAAGAAGACAAAGATAATGATCCAGAACTGTTCCTTTCATAGTATGTGTTGCATGATGGATATGGTGTTTTAACATACTGTACTTTATTACAATGAACACTCTGTTATTGAAAGACAAACAAACAAAAAACATTCAAATTTATGCACACCAAGTAAACCTGATAAAGTTTTATCTGAGATAATAAAACTGTATCATCATAAAAAAAGATGACAAATGTTTTTGGCGATAAACCCAATGACAATCATCAGGTATTGCATGCAGTGCGCTGCATCTTAAATGGAATACAATGCAGTAGTTTACAAATTGGCCATTATCGTAAGGTGAAACATTCATCATCACACCAAATAAAATTAATGATGAAGTTATACTTATGATAAAAAAAAAATGTATTATAAAAAAGACCAAAATGTTTTTGATTGTACAATGTATGATCATCATCAGGTTTTGATAATGATCACACAACAACAAATATGATCCAAAACATTTGTCATCATTTTAAATACCATTATATGTATTTGTTTACTTTAAGTACAGTACAACTAAAACATTCAAATCAATGTCAAAAGCATAGTACAGTGCAGATAACGTTAGTACTTACATGTCCTTTTCACTTGTCAATTTCCACTTATTATCTTGTGCTACATAAGCCTAAAGATCAGGGAATTGATTAATGTTCATTATTTAAGAAATGGTCCATGCTTAGCGTGCATCTATTGAGTTATGGATGCACATGGGTAGTTGGCAGAGCACAAGTATAATATTATGTATAATACAAATTAAGAAGCACAAATGTTAAGTTTGAATCTTAAAATTATAACAAAAATGGTTTATGATTCAACTGAAATGGAACATCTCTGAATCTACTAAAAAAATTTGTACAGTGTTTATCTACATATTGTACAAACCTTGCAAGCTATTTCCTCACATGCTAATGACATCTTTGTGTTGTCAATCTGTATATGTAATGGAACACAGAAAAGTTAATTTATTTTAAATAAGGGTCTTGTGAAAACAAACATGTACTGTACAAGTAAAAACACAATTCCGGGGGCTAATTGTTACTAATTAAAAAAAAACATGTACAATCAACTAACTCTATCAAAACATACATGCAGACCTTCCAACTCTCACAGTTTTGGGTGTGTTCTCATAGTCTTGTTTTTTAACCTCTAAACTTCTCAGTGTTTCAATATCTTATTCATCCCAAAATCATATCCGTATTGTTTTCTGAGCTTGCTTGGCAGTCAAACTGGTTTTGCAGCAGTAATTTTGTATATTGTGGGGTCTCACAGGTGCCATACAAATGGAAGTGTGAATTCCCCTGGGAATGAAACTTGTATTCTTTGTGTTCAAGACAGTGGTCAGGAATAAAAGAGTGAGAAACTACTCAGACACAAACCTTTTTCTTTTTAAGGGAAGGCAACCAAAGTTTTACACACAATGGCAACCAAAACCAATGATTCATTAGACAAGTACTGCAGTTTGAATATTGTACTGTTAGCACTGTATTTTCTTCATTTTGGAGCTTTAATGTGAATCTCAAGGTTTGAGACCCAAATCTCAAGGTTTTTCCCTGATCATTTTCCAAACCTCAGAACTTGAGGGTATTAGAGGTTGGAAGGTGGTCTTTTGCAAATATCTTACCATCACCAAGAATCCATTACTGTAGTGATCAACAATTTTTTCTCCTATCTTGTAAGCAGTTGCATCAGGACTGAAAACAAAAGAATCCCTAAAGTAAGTAGTGAAAATCAATTTTAAAGCCATATATTATGTCATACTAGTTTAAATCTGCAGATTGTTACCAAGTGAACCCCTGGCCAGATCATGTGACATTGTAATCACTAAAATAAAAACGCTGTCAATGTCCCTGGACCCCAAAACAATTAGTTACTTCTGCATAATGAGTAGTAAAAAAATTACTTCACACTATTCATTAATTCATATTTAATAATACTTTAAGTTACGGACTATATTTATGTCAGGCAGTTGTTAATAAATAAAAATTAAACTGTCTGAGCATTTACACTGTACAGGGTCATTTTGAATCAATTTTTGATTGACATGATTGTATAATTGTAACAAATTGGAGAAAGACTTAAATAGGGATGAACATTGTTTTCAACTCTGAATTCTAAATTACATGTACTATATGTACAGTACACTGTAAACACATTAATTGTCATAAGTACACACGTGATACAGTGTACATACAAATTCATGATCTATTATAATAATGTCTGCCCCTAAGGGCCTGTTTGTATGGAGACAGGCCAGCCAATTAACCAGGCTGGTCCACCTAGGTAAGATATTGCTGTATGCCTACAGTCTTATATAAAATATATGAGAAGGCAAGATAACTGGTTGCTGGGATCCTGCTAGACAGCTGCCAGGGTCCCTGCAAACCTGGCCAGACAGTATTTCACCAAGCCAGCCCGGGCTTTGCATTCAAACAGTTTTGCTGACTAAACTTCATGCCTGAATGATTATGTGATATCCCGGTTGACAGGGTAAGATTTTCATACTGTATGTAAACACAAAATATATCTGTCTTGCCAACTGAGCAAGCCCAGCAATCAGACTGCCACTGGAATAAGTCATTGCATTCATAACATTGACTTTAATTACTGCTTTTGATGCCTACTGTAGTTTGACATAATTACCCTAGTTTGTAACTTTGTTCTCTTTACACTGGTGTATTAAAGATGCTAGAGAGATTACCTGTTGTCGTTAAGGTGTTCATTGGCTTGGTAATAACCAACTATGTGCACTTTATTTGCCTTGTTATAAGAATCCACCTAAATAAATTATCCAGTAAATGGACATATTTAGTTAGTTATTGTCAGTAATACTGTACATCAGGTAGGGAGGAGATGGGGCTAGCTGAACAGGGAGAGAGTGGCCGTGGCCCAGCTACATGTACAAGCAAAACACAACACAACAGTTACTGTTTGTAATAAATTGCTCGGGATGCAGGAAGTAGTAATCAATTTTGCTCAAGTTTTACGATATCCAGAGAAGCCCTCGCTCTGACTAACGTGTTGGAAGAACAACTGCACATGCATGCAAGTAGTACGAGAAAAAAGCTGGCCAAATGTTCAAGATGGCGTTTTGGAATCCAATTTTTAAAGCAAAAGTATGAATTGTGTAACTTTTTTCGACCAAAAAATTATATTTTTCAAATAAAAATTTATATAGCCTTTCATTTAAATGTAGGTACCGGTATACACAATTAAACTCGCACTTCTTTGTGATTTTGACCCTACAAATCTTCAAAAACACCAGCTTATAATCCGGTCTGTAATTTCAGATTGGTGTATCGTCATCATATCTAGTTCTCGGAGTTGAATGTGACTCACATTTCTCAAACAAACCAAATAAGAATTAATACAGTCTTTTCTTTTTTTACTCTTGGCTGAATTTACAACCGAGGTACCTGTATTAAGAAAACAAATTACGAAACGTTGACCCAACCTCGGTTATATGAACACGATGACAGATCTAAACAAGTCTGGGTAAGCACCATTGGGATGCTGTATAATTGTCGTACTAATGTTTATGATTAGCTGACAACACTGGCTTTACATCTGTAATGATAGTAAATTTACCTGAGCCAAAGCAATTTCCAACATCGGTGCCAACCCGAGGCAGATATGGAACAATGGCACAGCTTCGATAGCTAGTATCTCTCCTCCGTGAACTGATTCATCACCCAAAAGCACTCCATTCACTGCTTTGTGGGGGTATTTTGATGCATGAAGAAGCATCTTTGTATATGCTTTAGCTGAAAAACGAAGCTTCATATTTTTTCAGTCGATATATCTAAAAATCATCAGGAAAAAACACCAGTTCCTGTCACTGAACTCAGCGACCACGCGCTACACAGGATTTCTAGATACTTTATGTATCTTACATAAAGAGGTTACCTCATTCAACCCTGATGACGTCATCAATGGAAGTAAAAGATTTATTTATAGTAATTATAAATAGCTTTTATCGGTTCCTTAATGTTCATATTATAATTTTAGAAAGTTTAGTAATGAATATACGTGTATTTTTTCTTTTAGTATTTATATTGTAAAGTTTTAAACAGTTCAGATATTTTAATATCTGTAAAGTTTTATATTTTTTTAATCAGTAAAACCATTTACCATCACCACCTGGCGCGCAGAAGATAGTAATAGTAAACTCTACAGTTATTTCTTATATTGTGTCAGAGGAGCTGTCGGACAGCAATTCGATTTTCTTCTTGCAGATGCACGAGTCTTTGGCAGTCAGCTCTCGGCGAGTGAGTTTGGCAGCACGCCATGTCATAAGCGCATACTTTAGTCACCTTAGAAACGAATCTCTTGGTGTAGCACAGTATAACAACATAAACAATAATAATGATAATAATAACTTAATTTAATGAGGGCAAAACAGAAAACAGTAAAAACTGAATAACTAATGGACCTCAAATAGGTAAAAAAGTTTGTTTGGAGGGAGGGGGGATGTGGTGCGAAGGATGTTAGACGTCCCATCACACTTTGCGAACTGGGTACTGCCCTCTTCACAAGTCAACCTATATGTGAAATAGTTGTATCAGTGAACTGAGGTGAGCCGTGTCCGGGAGATTCAATTGTGCTAAGCTACACAAACGCAAACAAGGAAATAAACATTCTTCTACGTGCGTCAACGGGAAAGCAAAATCTTTTTTTTTCAGTTATCACCGCATGAACAGACTTCGAAATTTGTTCGCTTTGTTTTGTGCAACTCTTGCATCTACATAGATTTCCCGCAATATCCCTAGGGGACGTAACGCGGGTGGTTGGTCGGGCACTGATTAAGTAATCATATTTCTAAAAGTATTTGCGTTATTTATATCCAGGATTTCGGGTTGTAGATTGTTCCAGTCTCGGATAGTACGGGGCCAAAAACTATATTTGTATGAAGTTTTAACGGTTTTTAAACTTTTCCAGAATGTAGTTTTCCCTCAGGAAAGCTTTCGACCACCACTGTGGTCC
>JAOBYF010015348.1:0-13316 GCA_025403605.1 Parazoanthus darwini
AAATGAGATTCTGTAGTGTTTTACACTTACAGTCAAAAGTTAAATTGCAAATCTTGGCAAGTAGCATGAAATGGCACCTATTTATTTTATCATGTTAGTTTTTTTTCATTCATTTTTGCGCAATCTTCAATTTTATCAACCAAAAACGGTTTTATACACCATTGAACCTCAAAGCCGCGCGAACATGTTCATCAACACAGAGAGAGAGAGAGAGAAAGAAAGAAAGAGAGAGAGAGAGAGAGAGAGAGAGAGAGAGAGAGAATAAAACGTTGGTACAAGCAGTATGGTTTACTTAGTGCCAGCTGTGTAAATGGAAAGAAAAAAACGGCAAGAAATTCTACCCATTAAACCAGTAGCTATCGAGGCTACCGAAATAGCCCTTTTGTTGAGTTGTGAACACTAATGCCTGTTAAACAAAAGCGACAATGACAGTACTTTAGAGTTGCATCATTCGGTGCCTTCAGAATAACGCTTGAGACGGAACTAGACGGAGACAACAAAGCGGAAAAGAATATGTTTTGATCACGCGAGAGTCTTTGTGTATGATGCGTTTTTTTAAAAAAAAAGTGTTATAACTTTGGGATGACATTTTTTATTTTATTAGTTAGAAGTTTTCCTGCTACTACAGCGCGCATTCCAAACACGAAAGAACAAGATTTAATTTGCCCGAAATACGTGATAGAGCTTGTACGCACTTTCAACTTGGTTTCGACTTAGTAAATCATCAAAACGTTATATTCTCGGATTATATTGCACCACCAGACTGCACTTAAACTTTCATTCGAATTAAATATTGTTGAAGTAACGTTCAACTACCTCAACAAAGAATAAAAGATGATATAAAAGCCTGTTTCTTTGTCTACTGGCATAAGGTGAATTTCAGGAAACCAAACTTGATCACTACTCAATACTAAGTGAAAACCCCGAACAAACTGCCTGCCTCAAACATGCGAAATATCTGTTGGCGAGCTGCATTTGACGCTGAATCACGGCAAAGGCAAGATAGTTTAAAGAGTACACATCAGAGCAAAACGCACGAACATTTGTTGTTTCCATTAGTTATACACAGTACCACCTCAACTAAAATCCCACAAGACGATGTAACGGTAAAAATGGCTTCTTTTGAGAAAACTCCAATGATAACTAGTTACAAGTCTACGAGAAGCGTAGGCTACATGCATCATATTGATGCAAACAAGATTCTTTGTTTATACCCCCACAGGCAGCCTAAGCTTAAGGTTTGTACTTAGACTATTGGAGCGATAACTAATGAAGTTGATTTTATGAGACTTTGTATGCGAATAAAACTAATAAACTGATTGTTTTCCTGAACTCGTTCATATTTCGTGCAAATGGCACAGTTAAAGCTTCTTTACCTCACTTCTTGCATCTTTGTAACTTCCTGTTACATTCCGGGACTATACTAAGAGGCAATTTGGAGGCAGTTTTCATTTCCGTTTTTCCCTGATGGTACTATCGCCTCCATAAATGACCTGATGCAGAATGTACAAGAAAGACTCAACAAAGCAACAATACGAAATATCTGTTGGTGTGTTGTTTATGACACTGAAACACGGCTAAGACAAGACGAAGAGTACACATGAAAAGGATACGTACAAACTTTGTGGTTTTGAAATACATAGTACGAACTCGGCCAATATCTTGATGATAAAACGTTGAAAGTTGCTTCTTTTGAGAAAAAACCCAATGATAGTTGATACGGCACGTGTTTACCAGAAGCGAAGACTATGCTTACTGACGACACTTAGTTTATACACCTAAAGGCAACCCATTTTTAGATTTGTATTAGTCTAGGGGAGCAATACGGGTAATTGAGTTGATTTTATGAGACTCTGTACGTGAGCCAAACTAACGAACTGATTGTTTTCCCGAATTCATTCAAATTTGGTAAAAATGGCCTCTTTACCTATGTTGTTGCATCCTTACGACTTCCTGGTGCGTTCTAGACTATAAGAGGCTATCTGGACGCGGTTTTCTTTTCCGATTTCCCCACATGGCACTGTCGCCTCTACAAATGGCCCCAGAATATACAAGGACGAACTCAACGAAGCAACAATCTGAGGAGAAGAAACTTTATTTGCGCCATCTGCACTAAAAGTTAACAATATCAGAGAAATAGTACTTATTCCCGTTCAAAGTCTTATAAAATCGATTCAATTGCCCTACAAGCTCTACTAAAGTTTAGTTAGGTTGCCGGTAATGTCCAAACACCGGCAATTCAAGAAGTGTATAAGATTTTGTTAGAATCCCGTTTAATACCGTCCATTTGCTCAACTGAAGTTTACTCCCCTTTTTGGATTGCCATTACACCATTTAAGTACTTTCTTTTTTTGTTTTACAACGACACTGTTTAACCTCTACGCAGACTATTCAGTGTTCTCCTTCGCCACGGGGATAATAGATTGCGTGGAGACTTAAATGTTAGCCACTTAAAAGCAATATTCTCTTCTTCCAGCATTGAGAATAAGTGTATTTCTTAACAGCGGTTCCACTGCGCTTGTAATGTCATGAATATTAACTAGCTGTTCGCTCGGTTTCGAGATCTCTTCTAGCAAGTTTATTAAGTTGCAGCTACAAAAATGAAATCATGAGCTCTTCGCATTTGTTTTTGGATACCAAGCACCATAAACCTAGAAGATGAGATAGGTTCTTCTTTTTGTAAAAGTATGTTGTCTTAACGTAGTCAAATATGTGATTTCCGTTTGTTAAATCACGGCGTCCAATTGAAAATGGAAGCTTCAACCACAAAAGCCACAAAACTATTTCACCCCTTATTCTGCCTCAACATCACGTCAGTTAAGCACATTTACACAATGACAATGTCATGTCGGAGCCATGTGTCTATTTTAAAAACAAACACAGAAAGAATAATTAGAAGGGAATATCAAGTATTATAATTAATAGAACAATGGCAATTAGTGGTCGAGACATTCAGTCTAAGATGAAGTTTTTCAGGCTTTTTTTAGAAAGAATCTATTAGTAACCACTTCTTCCTAACTTTTAAATCGTTTACTTCGTCAGGTGTTTTCAAATAAAACCGACAACTACGTTTACAATTTTACAAAAACATTTAGAAATTTTATTTACTTTAAATATTAAGGCCGTAAGTACGAAAATTCTTGTGGTTGCATGCCCAAATGTAGTACGCGGCTTCACGCATGACAAGCAGATTCCATATAGTCACAACGAATCTATCTGCATATTGTCCATCGGGGGAATGAGGAAGCGGGATCTTTTGCCTGCAGACGTTCTAGCTTTTTAATTTAGTGAGTCATGACTTATCTGGAAATGTTCTCCTGAATTTCTGATTTAATCTGTAGTAACTAACCTTTTTCATGATTCATTGGCTGTTGCTCTTTATTCATGTCCATGATTTACTATCTCCTAAATTTCAAAGGCACAATTTCATATTCCTACTCATCTTTCGGAAATCTACCATGAAATAACACTGAAAATAAAGCAAAGGAAACAAGGTGTAGTTTATTTGTGGACAAGGGTACTAAAAAAGATTCTCACTCCCATTTCTTTCCCGCATTAGATTGCCGCATATTGAATTGCGATATACTTAAACGTTTCTCCATTACTATGAATGATGTTCGGAAGGCGCCATGATTGCTCTTCTTTAGTCATTAAGCAGATTTAATTTATCAATTGTTATTCATTCTTAAGGGTCCTTCAAAGCCGCTCCTTCAGCGACAACCGCGAAGAACTTTCACGAAGTTATAATGCAACTTGCCAGAAATGGAACTGCCGGTTAACGGTTGAGTGGCTAAGCTTCATTCAGTCTTTGTTCACTAAACAAGAATACAGAAAGTATTACTTATGATGTTTTTACTTACTGGTTCCTGTTCCACATTATCTGAGACGCATAAGAAAGAGTACTTCACAAACAAATTAAACTATTAAGGGAACCGAAAAGTAATAAAAAACAACGAGACAAATGGAATGTTATTTTCATTAATCTTTGAATAAAATAAAATATTGTTCCTAAATCTGTTGTTATTATGAAGATTTGGTAGGTAGCCATGCAAATAATTCCAAATAATGAAATGATGTACGGCCTTTTTCTTTATTACAACAAACCTTTTAGAACACTGAGGCTCTTAGTCATATGTGCTCAAATCATTTTAAGAACACGTAATAGAAAATAAAGAACGCGTTATGCCCCAAATTATATGTTTCTTAGAAAAAACGCGTGTATAATGTTACTGTGGTCACAAAACCCCTTCCAATCCATGCTAGCTGTACACGTACTTTTTAAAGCCGGTAAAATCGTGATGTCCCAAAGTCGCATTTACGTAAAGAAATGTTTTAAAATCTTTGTAATAACCATCAGGTGAATAATACAAGACGAAGCTGTAATGCTAACAAACAGTAATTTCTTTGAAACGTTTTCTTTGCCACAGGTGCCAATCGGAGAGAAGTTGAGTCTAACCTCGCTACACAGTGTTTTAGTCATATAAAAGTTTTTCTTGAATTCAGTTATATAGTCATTTACCAGCTCGTAAGAACAACTTATGCTCATTTCTTGAAACCAGAAATATCGTGTCAACCAACCACCATATCGTTGGAGCTACAGTTTACAGTAAAAAAATATGTGGTTAACCACTGAATAAAAAAATTCACTAATAATTATGATCAAGGTAGCATTCATTGTTAGGGACAATATGACAAAAAGATAACAGCTATAAAACGAACGTTTAGCTAGAGAAAAGCCCAATTATATAAGTTTGACTTTTTTGGGCTTTCGTGTAGATTTTGATTGTTTCCATGGCAACGCAGAAGTTAAAAATAACCCACTAAAACAAAACTTAGAAAAGCTAAGTTTGCTTAAAATCTGTTCCTTAGAAGTTTTGCAGAATTTTAGGAGAGAAGACGGCTCGGTCACAAAAAGTAAAAAATAAAAGCTGACAGAGGAATGGTCAGTGTAACTCAAAATTCAGTGAACCACAATTTTGTAAATATACAAACAACTGTCTGTCACTGTCATTTGAGTTTGATGTTATGGAAACGTCTTAATCTCATTGACGACCATTGACATGTGGGCAAATTAAAAGGAAAAAAAGACAGTTTTTTTCAAGAAATAAAACAGATCATTTTTTTTATATCTGGTTCTGTTCGAACTGTTGCTTTGCCATGGAAACGGATAGAATCGCAAATACGTAATCAGACTCTCCTGGTAATGCGTTTCAATTGTGCCTTTGGGCTTATCAACTATTATAGTATTAGCACTGAGACGTGTCATGTTTGTCATACTTAAGTACAAGTAGTTAAATATATAAGTCTGATCTTGTTTAAGTCACCTGACATCCTTAGCACACCTGTGAAAATAGTTTAGAGACATTATGATAGATTAGTCGGCCTATTTTTTCCAAAAAAATTGGTTCCTGCAGGTTTTTGAACTAACCATTCTTCCCGTGTAATGAAACAACTAAGGGTAGGTGAAAGGAAGAAAGCTTTGTTTAATTTGGCCCCCTTACAAATACTTATAGTAGACCTTTTGTCCAACTAATGTAAAAACCTCAAGAATTGCTTAAGATCGTAAAGTATTTCCAATTTCCTTTTTCTTTTGAGGGTATATATGTTAATTGGTGTCAGTGTCAAGAACTGGATGAGTGTTGAGTATTGTGGTGGTACTCAATTTTTTAAAAATGAGAAACCAATTACAATAACAATAACCACAACATTGTTACGTAATATTAACAAAACACACAAGTTCGAGAGAGTTTTGTGGTTTCATATATCGAAGAACTGACACATGCTACATTAGATGTATCAACTACATTGAGTGATATGCATTTCGGTGTTAAAGTTGTGCAGTCTTTTTGTTAAGCTAAGCAAGCGTTACCTGAATTCGTCAGTGTCCCACTCATTCTCAGCACGTATTTTTTCGTTATAACATAAGAATGCTTTTAAGGTTACTGAACACCTTGAGCGGTGTTTTTAGCTATCAGTCCGTAGCTCTCTTAATATGCGTCGGATACCCAGAGATCTGCATATCATATATATCTATATATAAAACTCTCTAAGTGAACGAGTAACTTAAATCTTGAAAAATCATTTTTGCGAAAGAAATTCATTGCGCTGTTTCGAACCAAACATTTCCGTTTCAGAAGTTCCAAGTCCACAAGATTTCACTCTCTACTATCAGTTGTCATCTGGCTAACTTCAGCACTTGTGTGTAAACTAAAGCTGTGCCGACAATTTAAAAAAACTCGTTCTAGATTTTTTTCTGACTTGAGTTCTCCACTTGTCTGCTTAAGAATCTTACAACTTTCTAAAACCAGCCATAAAAGGTGATTAACTGATTTAAATAAAAATCGCCGACACGGATTTAATATACACTTTCTACTGAAGATAGCTTGGACAAACTTGGACAACATACGCTGCCCTAGAGAAGAGACTAAACAGCTTCCATCTGCGCTGTCTAAGACGCATACTCAATATACGATGGCAGGACAAGATCCCCAACACGGACGTACTTGAGCGCGCCGGACTGCCATCTATCTCCACGCTTCTGGGTCAGCGCCGTCTTCGATGGCTGGGCTATTTTCGTCGAATGGAGGATGGACGCATCCCCAAAGACTTGTTGTACGGGGAACTTTCAAGAGGTTCCAGATCCAAAGGCCCCCCAGACTGCTATTCAAAGACACTTGCAAGAGAGACCTGGAGAGAGCATCGATCGACATCCAATCATGGGAAAGCCTAGGTACTCTTGAAGAGCTGCCGCACACTGCGGGATCAAGCAAGCCGAGCAAGACCGCACCGACCACCTAAAGGAAAAGAAAGCCAAACGCAAGTCCAGCTCCACGCAATACGAACCAGGTAGCAACAGTCCACACCTGCAGCCTGTGCAGCAAAGACTGCCACTCCCACATCGGCCTACACAGCGAACTGACCCAACCTGGTGCAGCCATCGTCTCCCGAGACGGAAGGAGGCCGTCGACTGAAGATAGCAAGGTAACAATAGATAGTAGAAAGTGAAAGTTGACGGACTTGGAACTTCCAGAAGGGAAAATGTTTGGTCGGAAACTGCGTGATGAATTTCACTTAAAATAGGACTTTGCAAAAATAAATTACCAAGTCATTTAGAGAATGTTATAAGTTTTCCAGTGATATATAGGTTTATGGGTATCCGACGCATATTAACGGAACTACGGATTGAAAACTAAAAACACCACAACCTTATTATGAAAACAAATTCTAAACATAGAAATAGCCTAATGATTACGGATAAAGAGATTTTGAAAAATGTTGTCTCTTTAGCCTACGTCGCAAACGATCTTAACCGCCTGAATAATATTTCTTTTAATTTAGTGACCGCTGACACGCTGTCTGCACTCAGGCTACTGTCGCTTTGCCAAATAAAGCATTTAATTGTGTGGGTGTGGTTAACTGATGAATTGGAAAATTTCTTTAAATATAACAATAACATCTTATGAAAACACCCCAAGTTCATGAGAAACGTTTTACCAACTTTCTACTCTTTTTTGCTCTGATACACGTGCCTGACTACCCTAATGATAAGTTTGCCTGCGTGGTGCGGCACTATGAATAGCCGAGCCCGTTTAGCTAAAAGGTCTGAGGGTAATTATTTCTATATTTGATTGATATAGTGGCGCATATTTGTGGCCGATCTATATTCTTTGAATGACTGCCTTTCTGCTCTTTACAATCGCTTTGTTACAAACGTAGCCAATACATCCAACAAACTAAACCCCCCGCTGCTAACCTCAAAGAATCCGTTGGATACAGCCTGTATTAACACGCTCCGCTTTTTTCCTGTACTTGAATGACGCACTAGCTAAACGCTTCTTGAAGTCGTAAATGCTTTTAATCTTTTGTAGATATGGATGCGTTTGAGTTTGCCGATGCTGTAATTTATGTTTTTTCAACCATGGCTACAACTTAATTTTGGTCTTATTGTAGTATTATTGGTTAAGTTTGTTATGAAATAAGGCAATGTGTCACATGCACTTATAGTGAAAGTCTTGCCAAGTTGCCTGAAGTAGTACTTGTTTATTCATTTAGTCAGTTTTCATTTATATAGTTTATCAACGAAAAACGCTTCAGCCTGAAAGCCAGAAAGTTTTAACAAAAAAAAAAAGATTACCATGCCCTCTCTCGGCAGTGAGGTAACAAGTGTACTTGTGCGATATCAGTCAAGGAAAAGAAGCCAGTTCTTGCTGTTCGAATGTATGTGTCGCAGAAACAATATTTTGTGATTATATACCGTTATCGAGGGAAAGGAAGTTTTGGAATTACTTATAAACGACTATAACTTAATCAGACAATAGAAAATTAAAGAAAGTCTTAGCTTTTCAATAAATCAGTAGCATTCGAGGCTACCGAGATAGGCCTTTTGTTGAATTGTGCGGAACATTCATTGATGCCTGTTGTTTAACAATTGAGAGTGATAATTTCAGTACATTTAATAGAGATTTGAACTGCGGTAAAAAATAGTTCAAACAACTTTCAAAAACCTTTTTCGCTTCTCAAAAACTGCATCTTTCATTGCGTTTAAATTAATACTTGAAGTATGTCAACCAAGCGGAAAATAGCATGCTTTCGGCAATCTGCCAGCGTGCAGTAGTTTTGCAAAGTTATAACTGAGAAGTCAGGTTTTATATTAATGCCATATTTGTCTTGTTAGTTTGCCTTGTTAGTTTGAAATTGTGCTCCTACTATAGTTAAAAACCTGGACTGCGCGAAAAACTTGCTCGCAATACGTGAACGAGCTTTCATGTGCCCTCGGGGCATGTGCGAACTTGGTGTGGACTTAGGAAATATTCAAGACGTTGTAATTCCAGTTTATATTTCACCAGCAGACTGCACTTAAATTTCTTCCAAATTATTATTCTTGAAGAACCTATAAACGTATGTCTATGCGGTCTATATCTACTGATACAAACTAGAACCTGACTTTAGTACAAACCAATCCTCAGTATAACGATACTGACGAAAATAGATACGTCAAACATCTGTTGGCGTGTTGCATTTAAGACTGAATCACGGGAAAGGCAAAAAAACTTAATTAAGGTAAAACGCATGATCAATGTAGTTTATAAATACGCAGTGCCATCTCGGATAAAATTCCGCAAGACGATATAACGTTAAAAGTTGCTTATTTTGAAAAAAATCCAATGGTTGTTGATGCACGTTTTTGCCAGAAGCGTCAGACTGTGCATATTGACCATACTTTGTTTATGCCTCTGCAGGCAGCCCAAGCTTAGAAATTGTTTTTGGTATAATGGAGAGCGCGACTTATGAGTGATCGAGTTGATTTTATGAGACTTTGTATGCAAATAAAACTAAAAAATATCGTTTTCCAGAATTCGTTGATATTTGATGCAATTGGCAGAAATACAGATTCCTTACCTGAGATGTGCATTCCGGGACTATATTATATAAAGAAGCAATTCGGTAACGGTTTTTATTTCCAAGTTCCCATCATGATCCCATCGCCTCCATGAATGGCCCCAGAATAAACAAGAAAGACGAAGCAACAACTAAGATAAGGAAGTTTTATTTGCGCCTATTGCACCTGTTGTTAACAATTTCAGGAAAACGATATTTAATTTCCATAGAAACTTTTATAAAATCGACTATTCACCCTTAACGCTGTAACACACTAAGTGTTATCTTTTAATTTGTGTTGCTGTAATTAGGTAATGTCCCAAACACTAGAATTTCAAGAAGTGCAAAATTCTTTGCTTAAAGTCCGGTTAAAATCTTCCTTTAGCTCACCTGAAGTTTAAAACGAAACCTTTTAAAAGTAATTTTTTTCCTTTCATCGTCGAGAACAAGTGGCCGAATTCAAGGTTTGGCGACTGCACTTGTGACGTCTTGAATATCAATTAGTCGTTCAGCCAACTTTTAGTGTTAGCCACCACAGTTTGTTCTAGCGGTTATTTAAAGTTGCAACTACAAAAATGAGTTAATTCTTCGGATACTATAGGCTTCCTGGACCTGCTTAGTTGAGACAACATTTCTTTTCGTGATACACTTGCACTTTAGAGTATGCATCAAATAATGTACTCAAATGACCTCCGTTTATTTACAAACCACAATGTTCAATTGAAAATCGAAGGTTTGCCACAAGAACCACACAAGCCAGTTCATTCTTTATTCTGCCTCAATATCAGGTCAGTTGAACTCAATGATGAGTCAGCGTGTTTTTGCCAAAGAGCAATTAGCAGCAAAATATCAAGTGTTATAAAACACTGTTTGAGATATTAAGTCTAAAATAGAGGAAGCTCTTTTTTGTAGTGTTTAAAAATCTTCCACACAATAAAACCTTACGATAGGACAAGGGGAAATGTTACCTTTTATATCCAATGCTCAGCTAATGATCAAGCAAGTGGCTGTAGAACGTAAATATTGAAACAAGACTCAGTTACCTAAATTGGATAATCTCCAACAATAAGGAGTAAATAACTACTTTATTCAGCACTGTATAGTTAAGGACCGGTCAATACTTATGGGGGGTAGGAGGAGATCTGGATAATGTTTTGAGAGAACCAGTTTGTTTTTAAAAAAGGATCAGAGGGAGCGGGATCAGTTATCAAGTTAAGGAGGGAAGGAAAGAACAAAAAATCGGGATCAATGTATGTTTTTGGACAGCTACACATCTATCCTTCCTCTGAACCTAAAACTAAACCCAGCCCCAACCTTGCTTCTAACCCTGAATTAAGGGAAGGGTAGTTGGGCAGTTGCCCAGAACGGTACAAACTATATTTCTGTTTGAACAAGATCAATGATTGTGCATATGGGCAAGACATTTGATCATCGTTAGGAGTTTAATTACATGCACGTAGATACACTTTCAGTTTTCACTTACAGAAGACCCACTTTAGAAAGGAATTGCTTGAAACCGACTGGCTTGCTTGGTGTTGTCCAAAATCTACAACAGCATCGAAAATATATAACCTCTAGCCTTCAAACTGAATTTTGTTAACACAAAGAAGAGGCGCTTGATAAAACTTATATATCAAAAGAAATAACATTAAAAATTGGTTACAAAGTACAGTTATGTGAAATTACATTTTGACTATCGTTTTTTCAATATAATATTACGTAAAACTAATATTGAATGTAATTCACTTTTTTATAATTTGTAGTTTAATAATAATAAAAATAACTGTAATAATAATAATAATAATAATAATAATAATGTAATTTGTTAATTTTTTGTTATTCAATTATCTTGAAAAGAAAAATTAAAAAAACTGAATCTGAATTGCTGAACAAAAGACAACAACAAAAACTGAACAACTTTATCAACAACAAAACAAGAAAAAGAAGAAGAAGAAGAAGAAGAACAACAACAACAACAAAAACAACAACAACAGCAAAAACTCGGTTTGAGCGGATTTTTATCCTTCAATGTTTATGGGGGCGTCGAAGGGACTTCCTCCCTCAGTTTTTTTCCGACCTTAAATTTGAAATTTTGCATCATTCAAAATGAACCTTACAGTACCAATAGTCGAATTAAAGACTTATCTTATGGCGTTAATTGAATGACGATATATAATTTATTTGATAATCAGTATATGCAAATTAAGCTTGGTAATGCGCATGCAAGGCGGTTTTTTAAAAATGAGTCTATCCATTGGTATTTTCGATTTTTTGTTTATTTTGCTTCAATTGTCATGTGAAGTATCGAGTTTTTTTGTTTATCATGTATCTCAACCATAGGACGACCAAGGTATTTTTACTAATAAATAACGCGCAGGGGACGGGTCTAATTGCACCCTCTCCCTTCTCTCCATGGTTCTACAAATGCGAAATGGCTGCACGTAAAAGATTGAGCTTTAGCACGTAAGCAGCTTTGGATAGATAATTACTTTCCATAATAACAATCTAGTTTTAATTAAGAACTGTTGCTATGGCAACGATTGTTTCACAGCATGTCCGCCATCTTGGATTTTCGGTATTTTTTTGTTGAGAAGTTTGCAGCAAATTTTCTCGAACTTAGTAGAAACGTGTACTTTACAGCCTCAATTAGAAAAATAAAGAAGAACAAAATGGGAAAAAAAATTGAACAAATTTTGTCATAAAATTTCCATTTTTTCAGCCAAACTTTAGTTTGCCAAATTATTTTTTTCTACAGCTTTACTGGGTTTGACTTACACAAAAAACTTAGTACAAGGACCCAAAAGGGTGAGTGCGAAACGGGACGCGAGGTCCCATGCGAGACACGTCCCTATATTAAAAGTACACACCTATTTTGTATAAGCTATAAGAGATGTCGTCATTTAATAAACGTCAAAAGATGTGTCCATACTTGGACAATACTGGTACTGCAAGTTTCATTTTGATCGCCTCAAAGCCACAGAATTTAGGTCGGAGGTCCTCTTGAACCCCCTCCCCCCTTATTTGACGTTCGACGGTTAACCGCAATGAATATCAATTATATTGCTGGAAAAAAAAAACTAGCTATATGTTATAGCTACGGTTCAGCCAAATTCTGTTTACATAACACATTCCCTACCACACGTACTCAACTAGCTTCTCTATAGCATAGCTGTCAGCTCACCCGCATTGTTCACAAGATTTCGAGCCTTATCACTCACTCACAAACAATTAAAAGAAACCCAGGGAAAAGTTTTTTATTATCAATGAATCTAAGCGAGCTGAGTAATTAAAAGCTCTGTTTGACTAAACTGATCAAAGTTTTGTTCAACTTAAACCTATTCTGTAATATGGTCAACGAAGGAACCCTAAACATCTGTCTATAACTATTTTTAAGTTGACAAAAATACAAGAAAGGAGAGAGAATCTTCAAAAACTTATAGGGTATTTCCAAACAAGCGTTTTTCAAATCGCCAACCTCGTAAGACTGTGAGCATGGATAGTTAATTGCGAAATGTGCTTCTTGATCGATCAAGAACGAGCTTCCCCTTAATGACTCAGTAAGTGCAGACTTTTAGCTAACAAATTGTAAATTTTACATGAAATGTAGAGTTAATATTCACATTTTGACATTTAGTTATTGAAAACCGGTTTATTTACAACTGTATTTTTTGGTCTTGAGCTCTTCCCTCTTCGCATTTGAAAGAGAAACATTGAATCAACGGTGGCAACTGGTGCGATAGTAATAATGATAATAATAATAATAATAATAATATTCAGTAATAATAATAATAACAAAAACAAAAATAACAAAAATAACATCAATAACAATGATAACTAATTATAATTCAAGAATAATTTTTACTACCAAATCGCGCGTTACTATTGGTTAGATTCGATCACGTGATATCCTTCGCAGGGCAAATATCAGCGAATACACC
>JAOBYF010015459.1:0-13316 GCA_025403605.1 Parazoanthus darwini
CTATTGGGATTTTCAACCAATCCAACCAAAACCGGTTTAGGTTGAAATGGTTGATCCCAATAGAACACGACCTTAATTACACATACATCTTTGGTGGTATCACATGGTATCATCTCAGAGCCTTTAATGCAATCATTGTTATTATTTGTACACTTCACATCTGCAGTCTCGTTCTGTTCAACAGTTTCTCCATCTCCCAAAGCACAACTACTTTCCACTATGTGTTCCCCAAATGCATTTAGACTTGCGACAGGTGCTGCTCCATATATGGTTTGGAGGTCTGCCTGTACCACGGGGCCAGACTCGTCCATGAGTGAGAATGTACCCCACCTGCAGCTGAAGCACAACAAATTATGTGGAGTTAGCCAACTTACACTTAACTCAGTGACAGGGGGGGGGTTTCTCTTTGGCAGACACTGAATGTAATGAACTAGAAGGTGTATGTGTAACAGAAATACTTTCCTTATATGGACAATTATAGACCTTTATTATGCTAATTTAATGGAGCAATATATTAGGTTGTCAGGGGACAGTCACTCATTGTGCTTCTGGCTCACAAATTGTTAAATAAAGATTCAATGAAAGTTATAATAATTGTATTTGTTTAGTGTGGGATCCAGATGCCAGTTGTACTGTAGTTATAAATTTTATTTACTGTGGTTGAGAAATATAAAAGGGCGGCCTGGTGCTACCACTACAAAATGTGTTGTGTTGTACGTCATGGTCTCCAGGAATGTATCTGCCTAACAATATAACATAATAGAATTTTGAAAACAAGACCCAATCATATTTTAGCTTAAACTTAATAGTACACGATTGTAATAATTATTAATTACTAATTCATTTTTGGTGCCGCTTATTACTGTAGCCCTGTGTTGGCCAATTAAGGCCTAAACATATGAGGGGTTTTGTGATGAAACATTGATGTACATGTCAGCTTCACACAGGCCTGTTGGTTACCGAAGTTATTATTAGTAATAAAAAGTTAAAAAATAAAATGTTTTTATAAAATGTTGTCTCTGACTAAAGGTATAAAAGTATATGTCAGAATTAACATTTTTTAAAAACACTTTACTTTATGTTTGTTTTGCCTGTCTGACTACAATAATCAAATTAGTAATAAAAAGGTTAATAACTAAATAATATATAAATGTTGGTTGCCCAAAAAAATTGAATCCCAGCTTCTTTGATAGTTTGCAAGATCTTTATACTTCAATTTATACCATCAACATATATAACTTAAAAAATACTTGAAAAGATTTTTTCAAGGTAACTCTTTATAAAATAAATTTTGCAGAAAGCAGAAAAAGGAGGGGATGAGGTAAGATAGCCGCAAAACCATCCTGTATATTAAGAAGCAAAATATCATGTCTCATGATCATGTTAATTGGCAGTCTGATCGGACTTATTATATAGTGCCAATATATTGTTTTACACTATCATTGAATTAAGTTTCAATAGTTGTTTTACTCTGACTTGTAAATTCTTTATATGTACATAATCAACATAATTGTGTGATTCAGCCCAGGCATCTGGCTGCAAATTAAATTTTGTGTTTTGATAAATTATTTGTCTATTTATGGAGACTTCAATTAATCAAATTAGAAATTCAAATGCATGTACAGCCTTTAAGACAATTAAAATTCTTATCACTGATTCATTAATTTTCCTTTTTTCCATAAAAAAGATCTTTTATGGAATACATGTATTTAATTGTGGCACACGTCAATAAAGGTCAAAACTGGACAACAGTTGGATATCACATGTACCTGATCTAAAAAATTTGGTGTTATTTTTAACTAAAACTCGGGTCAACTGGTGAGTTAGAAAAAGCTGGTCTTCACAACATACTAGTTGTTTTTTCTACTCCTAAAAGTTTTAAAATCACTCAGGCCAAGTTCTTTAATTTGAAACCCTGTGGTAGTAAAGAGTTGTAGGAAATATTAAACTACTTTGAGAGGATCTTTTTGAGTTAACTTAACATTAAGTAAACTTATATTAATAGACCTGAAGGGTAATTATATATCTGCAAAATTTATAAGTACTATTAATAAGAAAATTTCAAATTATATATAATTGCTGTAACATATGCATGCTTTATCATTTGCATGTTGCTCCAAAATTTCTACAGCCTGAAGAAAAACTTGGCAAAGACCTTCTTGGGCATAACAAACTACATATTAAGAAATATCAAACAATTATGCATCACTAGGGAAAAATGGTCTGAGATCGAAGTCACCTTTAACTTGCAAACAATATCATATATCACCTTTCCAGGTAGACTGTTGACTGCTTAAACAATCAGCAAAACCTTTGCATATATGTATATATTACATATATACTGTCTAGTAAGCCATTTTCTATAATGCTGTATAATGTGGAGCTCACTGATCATGAGTGGATATTGATTTATCAGCTTAAGTAAGACAAAAGCATTATAAGTGAAATATGTACATCTACAACTTTTTATTTTTAGAGTATTCAAGAACATAATATGTGATTATTACTTGTTATTAATACTGAAGAAGTTATTCTATTTCTAACTTTAGCAAGTTGATACCTATTAATCATTAATTTTATATGTACTATTACACTGTATTATTTAGACAATGCTTAGTACTGAAAACTACAGGATGGAATCCACTAAACAGCTATGCTGCAAACAATATCAAATCATGCAAATGGTTATAAATTAAAATTTGTTCAGAACAAAACTGGCACACAAAATAATGGAAAGTTTTATACAGCTATGAACTACCAACATTGTATGTATACAACATTAAAATATTAATTGATACAGTTACATATTAATTTTATAATTTTAAAATGCACTGTTCTTAACTGTTATAGAAATATACATAGAACTGTGAATTATAAAAACTAGAACAATACATGTAATATCAAAAAAATGGCTTTTAGCTGAACCCAAATTTACCTTATTTTATAGTCTAAAAGTAAGTGCACTCTTTTTATATAGGAACTTCTAATTTGGGGTTTGATGCTGGATTCTTGTAATGTTTTTGAGGATTTCAACCTCAAATAATCTTAAAATTCTCAGTTACTTTAAAATTTCGTTTTCCATTCACATAAGACATTCCAAATTAGAAATAAAAAAAATTGTATATGCACTTTCAGAATAGCTGTCAGGCAATGAACATTGCTTGAGCATTTCGTGGCACTATTTTACAGTTCAACAACAAATTATCTTGTCTGATTGAAGTATGTCAAAATAATTTATGTTCTCTATGTCTCTCAGCCTCTGCATGTTCCTACCGCCTGTTCTTAAATTTTGGGATTTTTTCAGCCTCAACGCTCTCGAGAAAAAGTCCTTATAAAAAAGAGAGTGTGTTTTGCAAAAGAATAGTTGGTTTTTTTTATCTGTATAAATCCAGTGAAATGAAGATCTATGCCTTTCTAAAATTTCTTGCATTTCAGCTCATGGATATAGTAAAATATGATTCTAAAGAAAAAAGAAAATACACACTGCTTTTAATTAGTTCCACAAATATCAGGTCTAGGCCCAAACACTGGTAGTTTTTGTTTTAACTGGATGTATCAAAAAAAATAAATATTTTGCCTCAAAGTTATTACAGACAGAAACAATATTGTCCCTTGCTTCAAATGTCACCAAAATATTAAACTGGCAAAAGCCTGGACATTTACATAGTACATCTTATGATTAAAAAAATACAAGCAAGAAAATTAAAAAAGTTCTGCAGCAGTTATATTTCAAAAAAGTTTACTAAAACTATCATTTAAACCGTGAAAATATTTACCATTTAAAAAAGAGTGGAAAAATTACAGCCGTTAGCCGTTCTCGTGTAACAGACTATTTACCTTTCATTCTTCATCTGCCTCACTCTGTTCTTTGTCAATTGTACTTTAAATGTTAAGTTTCAAAAGGAGGAAAATGAATAAACCTAGTCTACTTAGCTTAGTC
Organism: Parazoanthus darwini; assembly: GCA_025403605.1. Lineage (NCBI taxonomy): Eukaryota > Metazoa > Cnidaria > Anthozoa > Zoantharia > Parazoanthidae > Parazoanthus > Parazoanthus darwini. The sequence continues at coordinate 3,941 of JAOBYF010015459.1, forward strand.
AATTGATTTTCCCCTTGTGGAACAAAACTACCCCGCTCTTAACGCTGCTTTATAAAATATTAATTATGAAATACAAGCTGGCAGACAAACAACTATTATTACAAAATAATCTTCATGAATATTAATATCACCGTTCGCTGTCGCCATTTGAGTTGTATTTCTTCCTTAATTTTAACTTAAACTACCTTTTCCGTTTGGTTAAAATCACTATCAATGGAAATTTGTCAAAAACAAAGCTAAAACAAAATGGCCCGCTAAAAGCTTTGGCCACTCTTCAAAGACGAAAAGTTTCCGGAAATTTCAATTCAGTGTACAAATTCACCCGAGCGTAGAACATCAAAAACACGCGTTAAAAATGTGCCACTTGGTTATTGGAAACGGCAGCATATTCGTTCATGAAGAGAACGAAATCAGTGGTAACTTGTTTAGAAAACGCAACTGACCACAATCGAGCTCTAGAGCCTCAGCTTTTCGTGTTTCACTTGAAAGTCTGAGAGAGAAACACGTCAGTTACAAGGCCAAATTGAACAGGGCACGTATATTAATTACCTGCGGCTGCAGATATCACGCGGTTCTGTGATATTTCAAAATTTGGCTAACTGACACAGAAACTGTACTTTAGCACTGAATTATATTACTAAACCTTAAAAAAATTGTCCACAAATTCTGCACATGTCATCTGTTTCAGCAAAACTATACTTTGTCGCTTAAAACCTACCATTTTCGCTGTTGGCTTTCTTCCCATCAACACAATCGTTCAGTTTCAAGTTTGAGTGGTTGGCTATGACGGATCATTTTGAAAAACATTTTCCACAAAATAAATGCGTCTTGAGTTATACTGTTCCTATGGGATAAATTTATGACCCTATACTATTCTCACCAAAGATATAAACGGTAAATTTCAATTTGATATTAATTTCACTAAAGTATTGTATTTCTAGATCTATGCAATCTGAAGGAATTCGAATGTTCAATGTTGTCATCTTTTCATGAGCTCCCCAGGAATACAAAAACCGACGATAAAAGGCTGTCTCAAAGCAGAGTCACAAAAATCGTTAAGCACGATTGTGTGGGCATCTGATGTAGTAAACTCAATATCTAGTCTCCCGAACGTATATCTTTAAAATCTTTCCGAGTTAATCCTGCAGTATTCTCTCGCAACCAACTGCAGCTCTGTCACGTTGGCCGCACGCCTTCTCGAACCACCATATTTGCAAAGTGATTTGCCACGAGGGGATTTTATGCGATTCGTTCTCACGCATTTCAAAGCCAGTATACAAAAGTGAACCAAACCACTATAAAGTCACTAAATATAACTTCCTACTGTACCTCTTCAGCAGCTTGTTCCACAAAAGACGGCGAAGTTTGAAAGCAAAAACCCTCCAGATTAGACCGTCGTATTTTGGTTTCGCCGCAGGAGCTTTGGCTCTGCGCAGGCGCAAGCAATAATCGACGATATTGAAGAAAGTTCCGAAGTTGGCGTCGCGTCTCAGCTGTGATTTACATTACAAAACATATCAGAAAAGCGTCAGATTTACTTGACTGCCCTTGACTTTTCATTACACTCGAGTCATGCATTTCGCAGAGAGTTCCATCTTATCTCTTAGCTTGATAAATTCATTGAAGTTAAGATCGAACTGTGTGGCATATGGCATGGTTTTGATTGGGGTTTCTTGGTCGCCGACTATGCGAGACAACTTCGGTCCCCGATCCGCGCCTTGACAATTACACCGCGAAAGGTGACACCGCGGCTATGTCGAGATGTTTTCACGCGATCAAGTGATCGGAAATACCGAAATCAAGACCATCCGTGGCCCTCTCAGAATTGTTCAGAACAAAAACTCCGATATTAATAAAAGCATCTGCTGATCAATCCCTAAAATGTTTTTTTTCCGTGTACTTGACTTCTGTTTAAACTGAAGTGTGAAGTGTTTTCTTATTTTGTCTTTTGTTCACGGTAACCTCTGAACCTTGCGTGGGCCAGATTATTGAAGCTTTCGTTTCTCTATGAAAATACAAAAAAGAATGATATTATTAGAAGTGAGTCTGAGGCAGTTGGGTTTCTCGCGGTTCAAATGCAAATCAGATTGAAAGTCGAATGTTCACTTTCTGTGATAAAATAAAAAACAAGCACTACAGGAGAGTTCTGGTTGAGTGGTCGTGTTCGATTCTGACAGTGACACGACAGGTTTGTGGAGTTGAAGAGCGCGGCGGTCGGGAAAACAAACTTTAAGTACGAAATAATTCCAAATAAAAACCCAAAGAAACCTTGCTATTAATTATACTTCATTTGATGATGTAAGTTGGGCTTGTTTAAAATGTTCCATAAGCCTCCCTGTGCTAGAGGAAAGAGTATTCAAAACCCCAACAATCCAAGGCCCGACTGTACGGGTGACTTCATTTTGTGACCTCTTCGTTCGCTGAATTCCGTCGCAACAACAAAAAGATAACACGCAGCAAAGTTGACTGGGCAAAGTGTAAACATCGAAATCTAGAAAAATCGAGTGAAGAAAACAACAATGCAGTAAATGGGGAAAGAGGTTGTCACAACAACAATTTTTTTAGGTTCGTTTTTATAAAGTTTCGAGTTTATTCCATGATCCAGGGAGGCAGTGAGTATAAAGAAAGCGGATGCTTTCTTCCCTGTTGTTTAATTAAACGTGGTCTCAAATTCAACAGAAAGGCGTAAGGTTTATTTTAGGTGGTTTTGAAACACTCTTGGTTTTTTCGTGTCGACAGTTGAGCGTCATAATGGTTTTCCATAAAGAGTCTCGGCCATCCAGTAGCTTGGCCTTGGTTGGCTGGTTTCTAATATGTTCAACATACTCAACTACATTTCGTTTTTCAGTTTACTGCGAATCATCTGAAATACTATAGTTTCGTCACTTTCGTATAAAATTACGTTTTATCAAGATTAAATTTATTATTCAGATCGCGCACGCGGCGACGATCGGTCACAACGCTCGCAATACTGTTTTAAAAAAAACATTACTGGAAACTTCATTCAACGTCAGATAGCGTTAAATATATAAGGTTTGTTTCAGCTACAACTATGGAGCAAGCTTGTATGACTTGTACTTGTAATGATAGAAAAAAATTGCAACGAAAATTAATTGTTTAAATCTATCTGCTTTTGAACACCACAACATGGTTTCCTAAATTCCTTATATTAGTTTGTACACTGATTTGTTTCTCGAACTGCTGTCCCAGTGGAAGTGAAAAAGCGAAGACTGGAAAGAACCGACTGCAGTTCTCTGGTAAAAGAAGACAGCTGAAAAATGACTTCCACCCGTCCTGGAGTGGTGGCGCCATAAAGCCTGTTCGCTCTGGTGGTCCAGCTCCTAAGCCAATAGAAACGTTACAAGTTCCTGTTTTCACCCATGTTTATAATTTAATTTGTGAACCTCCAGTTTTTTACATTAAATTTACAAATATTATTAATAATGAAGCAGGTTCCTCGTTGAAAACTTGCCGAAAGACGGTGAAAGAAGCAAAAAATGTCTAGTCTCTTAAACAAACTCAGAAACTGAATTTGTTTGGGCTGTGCAAGAAACTATGTCAGATTCTTCGGACGGAGCGTATGAAAACCAAAACCGCCGAAAGCCGGTGACATGTGATTCTTCCATCAGTTGCAAGTTACATATCGCAGTATACTTAAAGGCTCTAAAACAATTGTCGATTCTTAATACGACTACTACCGCCGTTTTTTGAAACAATAGGACATTTCGGATATAGTTCCCGGGAAATACACTTATATATAGACTAGTCTAGCCAACCTTTATAATACTAATAGACAAACAGACTCTGAAGTTTTAAAGATAACATTCGTTTTTGAACTTGACCGATGTAACCAGACAACGGTAGTTGAAGCGGAAAGTTATAAAAAAGGTTGTATTTTTTTAGTCGTACTCAGTCTTTAAAGACCAAAATTAATAACGAAATTCAAAAGGAAAACACGTGTATGGTTTTCCGTTCATCGACACAGCATAGTGACCCGAAAACAGTCATATAAGATTATAACCGTTTTCAAAACGGCGTAAGGCCAAAAATTAAAAATTTTGAACCACACAAATATTGAAGTCATTGTTCCGTTATATTTCAGTCTGCGGCATTCTAGGCTGGCCATCTACGTGTACATTTATTGACTAAAATCTGAAATTAAATGCAATTTGAAAATTTATATTTCCGCACACATGCACGAGTTGCCATGTACAGTAGGTGTGTGTGTGTGTGTGTGTGTGTGTGTGTGTGTGTATACGCATATATACATACATATATATGTTTCGAATTCGACTGAGCTGATTATAGTAATACCAGGAACTAAAGATAACTGGCAAGTCCAATATAACTCACGCATTCCTCTGTCCATAATAACAGGTTATTCATAAACCTACAACCTCAAGATAATGACTGTTAATCGTTCGTACTACAGTCACTCCGTGTTCGTGAAGGTTCTTTCGATATTTTAAGTCAGACCCTGATGACGAAAAAGTATTCTGTGGAGGTACAATATCGTGTACGCGTAGTGTTTGACCTACGTTCAGTACGTAGTCAAATATACTTTACGGCTTTGACAACATACTCACTGGAACTTTAAACTATGGAGTAATAGTAGGTTTTATCTTTTTCAAATTTCTTCATTCACCGCTTTTTAGAAACCTTGAAATAAGGAAGTGATATTATTCAAGTCAATATTTGTTAAAGATGTTGCTTTTTTTACAAATGATTCTATTAGTATTAATTAAAACGGAAAATGAAGCGGTATATTCATAAAGAAAGGTATCTGTAATTCTTTCATTATACTGACGTCAGCCACCGAAACTGCTAAAAATGGAACGGAAAGACAGAAAATATACAGAATAAAAGTTTCATCCAAACTCTCATTTTTCAGCCGTAACTGGTAAATTTTGAATGCTGCACTCCGGAACCAAAGGTCAAGGTAATGACAACCAAAAACCGATATCCGGGAGCATGTTTTTCTTTGAATCTAGACTGCGCTCGTTTTTCAATAATTTTTATACGTGTTTGCAATTCATATGCATGATAATCAAAAATGAATCGGCGTAATATTTGAGTCAGTGATCAGGAATCTTTTCAAGTTTGGGGAAACAAACATCAATAATTGCTTGGACATTGTCCAAACATAATAATGTGGCAGCCGCAGGAAAACATCGTTTCTGTTTTCTATCAAATTTTGTAACAATTGACGGGGTCGGTAGGTCATTCAAGTCCAAAACCAATCCGCGACATGATAATCAGATAAAAGATGACGGTCTGTATCAATCAGAAGGAACTCAGCAAATATTAGTACTGGATAATTGATCTATGATGTGAGTTATACTGAAACGTTTTACCCTGATCGGTCATATTCGTCAACGATTCGTCAATTCAACAACAACAACAACAACAACAACAACAACAACAACAACAACAACAACAACAACAACAATACTGAACAATACTGAACAATAACCAAGGTTTTATCAGTTGATATATAAAAGCAGATATTATAAGAATATATATACCTTTATATCATGATATTTTAGGGATTTAATATTACCAAAAACGCGTTTGTTTTGTTAGATAACGCACAAATCAGCTAGGAATAAGATTTTTCATTTCATATTCTTATTACTTGTAATAATGATAATAATAATAACAATGATAATAATAATAATAATAATAATGTCTTAAATAAATCTCAGATAAAAATATACATATCTCGTTTACAAAAGCTGTTTTGAGGGCTGAAAGATCATAGGCTATAATATTGAAAGTTTGCTGCGTATTTATAAGAGATCATATGTAAAAATAAATCTATTTACAAGAGAATCTTTCTGTATTAATCTTGGGTCTAAAACATGTCTTTTTCCGAAGATCATGATTCAATTCATTGGGCTTTGGTACGATATAATTTAGAAGGTGATTGTATTCTTTGATTTTCATAAAATTTTTCTTATCAGCCGTTGCTTAAATATCTTGAACTTTCAGTTTGAGTGAAATATAATTTCTTTTTTATAAAACATCTGTCTAAAAAGATTTGAATGGTGTTCAAGTCTGAGTCAGAAGCACCAATTACTGTAATACCATATACAGTGCTCGGAAGTACGGTGCTGTTGAAAAGACCTAATATGTGTGATATTTGTAATACTACTTGAACTTGGCAATATCACCTGTTTGAAACAGATTATTATTCATTGGAAAATACTAAATGAAAGTTTATATCCATGGTGATTATTAAACGTTGATTTTTATGTTACAGGGCTCAGTAGAAAATGGACAATGGCCTGTTCCACGGGCGGTGCTATTTTTAACGTTATACGCTCCCCAGGAGTTTAAAATATAAAAGAGTGCACCATTTCAGTGGTTGGAGATTAATTTTGAGGAGAATCTTGAGAGGAGACTGCCAGCAGTCTCTTCCTTTTTCTAAGAATCAATCAAGAAAACACAAACATCGAGCTCCCCAGCGAGTGCCATACGCACTTTTTCTTTTTTTATAAGAACAACTTTATTAGAACAACGACGCTCAGATTGGCCAAATTTAAGAACAATTTAAGAACAAGCTGAGGCTCGGGCTCGATAGCTAAATTTTTTCCTGGGATAAGCACTGGAAATCGTCTCGGAAACCATGATAAATCCGCGGGGATCAATTGATCAGAAATATACCCGCCAAGCAATTAATTTTCCAACACATGTATTGCAATACCTCAGGCTTAGTTTTATTCAATTTAAACCACATATAGAAACAAGAACAATTTAAGAACAGTTTGAGGCTCAAATCGCCAAAAAAATTAAGAACAGTGAGCTTCGGCCAAATTTACCGGTTGTTATTTTAAAAAAGCGTGTAGAGAAACGCGGCTATTAACGCGAGGACGCAGCTTCGTTTCCCGGTTCATTTGTTTTCCTAAATTTCTTAGACTGCTAAATGTACTAATAAAACCACGCTCATGATACAGCCAAGGTTAAAACCTCGAGTTTCTCAGTTTGATCCGCCATTCAGTACTAAGACAGTGTTTAATAACCAGACCGCTATCAGCAGTTCACAACGATTTCTGTTACAAACAAATCTCCCGATAACTAACGACTCCGACCGTGTGGCCAGGCGATCCAAGAACTTACCAACAGCGCTTATCCCCACCCCCCCGAGTCTAGAACTTTTCAGTTTATCAGAAGTCTGGCTGGATTTTGATTTGAAAAGCACTGATGAATTATTTGGTCTTGACCTTTTAAAATATTTGATATTTTCTGTAACGTACAGTGCCTCATATACAGCCTTTTAGATACACAGTCGCAGTGTAGTGTAAATATGCGCCGACATTTATTCGGTTCTAATAGTTTGTTTTTTGAAATATCAAGATTGGAGAGGCAACGAGCTGGGGGTAACGATGTTAGATGGAATTCGAAGGAATTTATGTTACTTATACATAGGGTTGAAATTTTGTAAGTACTATTAGTTTTAAGATTTTATTATCGTAGAGTTGTAAAGTTACGCAATTCAGTTAAAAACTTCCAAGGTGGCTTAATAACAAGTCTATGTTAGTTGGGGGAGGGGGATCCCACAGTTCGTAATCGAGTGAAAACGTCTGTGTACATGCACCACAGCCAAAACTGTTATCATCACACATGCACTCGAGAAAATGGAGAAATTTATTCTTCAAACCAGCTATGTCGTGATTGTGATGTTCGTTAATAATCTGAAAATGTACCAAATGAATTAATCAGAGCTTAAAGCTCAAGGGTCCGATATCCTTTGCGCGCGTCAAGTTTTGCCGCAAAGTTGAAAACTTTCAGTCGAAAGTAGAAACCAAAGCCACCTATTTTAGTATCGACTTGAAATAACACATATATAAATCACAATGATTACCGGACAATCGATAAGGGCCTCCAAAAGTTTTCGGGAACCGTACAGTATCTAGAAGTTACAATACATGTATAGTCAGTTGATGCAATTGTAAAGTTCAATCTGACACTATATATATTTTTAAAAAAAAGCAGGTTAATTATCGTATATCTAAGCACAATGTATCGTTCTTAATCTCTTATACTAATTCGAAATTCACTTATTAATTAACTATAAACTATTTAATAACCTTCAACATTTCTGGGCAAAACAAACGGAATAAATTTGGTTCTAATTTTCTCTGTTCTCGATCATACTGTTTTCACTTTTGCCTCCAAATTTCTTATTTTACAAAGCAACTGGAAAGTTGAATAGCGTGGTTTTATACGTAGAGTTTATGCTGCAATTTACTTCGCGTTAGTACGGCATTCCAAGTTGCAAGGAAAAGTGCATCGTTTAATTGGGCCTTAGGCGTGACTAGGTCATTGTGAAGTTTTGCAATATGCTTATGTAGCTGTTGAAAATTGCTGTTATGGCATTATCAAAGAACAATGAAAAACTGGCAAAGTTCTTCTTGATTAGAATAAGCGGTCTCAGTACCCTTAAGATGAATGAATGCCTTCAGATTCACCAAAATGGTCACTATAAGGCCAAATAAGGAAAATTCCGGTTTCTAATAGTGCTCGCGTTTCAAAATTAATGCGGCATGTACTTTTTTAAAATGTAAAAAAAAAACTTTTTCCCACAATCTCTCGTTACTTGACGTGTTCATCGGTATCTGACAAGTGTGTCACGAATTAAAATTTAGTTCTACTCCGGGATTTGTTGTGTTGAGTTGTGTTTGAGTTCTGCTCGTCTTTTATGTTTATTTTAACTCACTGCCAAAACTGAAATAGTAGTTTCAAATGAACTACTTCTACACAAAACAGAACTCGACCCGGCCGGTCACACATTGTAGATATTTATAACAGCTGCACAGATCGAACAAGAATTGACCAATGGCTAACTCACTTAATTAGTACACTTCTAAAGACGCTGATGATTGTCCGCGGTTGCTTGAAAAGTCTTACAACAAATAAAGGAACAAAAAGTACATGCCACATTACTTTTGAAAAACGTCTGCAATATTTGGCCTAACTAATTTGCTGTACCGAAATGAAAAGATGGTGGCTGTACATTTGACCACAATATATACCTTGCAAATCTAGCACAGCCAGTAGGTATAGAGAATGCCACATACTTTGTGATATCCATCCCTGTTCAGTACGTAACAACCATGTGTATACTTGGCTTGAAGTTCTTATAACTGTTCTGTGCGATTTTACGAGCGTTTTTAGGATTTTGGTCTGCTACGAATTATGGGTAAATGTACGGTCACCATACCTTTTGTTACGGTCAATTGCTTCACTAACTCTTGCTTGGAAAAAATGTCATGCGAATGTCACCGTCATATAAAATTTGTATTAACAGGGCAGTGAAGTACTGTTAAATAAATAACTGGCTGCATAGAGAGACTGAAAGCTGTCACATGTATGT
>JAOBYF010015570.1:0-21063 GCA_025403605.1 Parazoanthus darwini
ATACACATACACATACACATACACATACACATACACATACACATACACATACACATACACATACACATACACATACAGATCAACATACCTGTTGTTAAATTTGCATCATTTTTCAAGCCAGAACCATCGACGACAATGTTGCCTATAACGTGATCAAATCCAAGTAACAATGACAAGTATTTATCGCGGTGGCCATTCTGTATGTCGTTTGCTGTAGTGAAAGGCCTGGCAGTAGAACGATGTGTGGAATGGACAATTGGCCGAGTTGTTGGAGGAGATGAACCCTTTTCTTTTAAAGGTGGAAGTGTAAGGACCGTTGCTGCACCTGTCAAAAATATTTTATAAACGGTTAGAGAAGTAGATGTTACTTACTAGAATCTTACTTGTTGTAGTTAAAGTTTTAAAAGCCACATTACAAGTATGTCTGTAAGGCTAAGTAGCATCACCATCTTCTGGATTTGATTGGGCTTTTTTAACCTTGACTCTTATGGTTAGTTCTAAGTTCCTCGGTCAAGTTTTTTACTATAACACCAATACTTCCTAATACTGCAACCTGTGTCCAGTTAACCTAGAACATTTGAAAGTTTGCTTCCACAAGCACAAAATTTTCTTATACTTACCAACCCTAGTGACATGAACAAATTTAATGTCTTGGTCGCTAGTCATGCAGAACACATCTCTCGATTTGCTCATACCACTGAACGTAACTGACTTTCTGAGTCACAGCGAATCTATCTACTCACCTAATCTAGTCACATAAGACACTTGAAAGTCACCCTCGCCAGTCACAGCACATCTATTTACTCACCTATTCTAGTCACATAAGACACTTGAAAATTACCCTCGCCGATCACAGCATATCTGTCTACTCATCTATTCTAGTCACGTAAGACACTTGAAAGTCACCCTCGCCGGTCACAGCACATCTATCTACTCAACCATTCTAGTCACAAAAGACACTTAAAAGTCACCCTCGCCGGTCACAGCATATCTATCTATTCAACCATTCTAGTCACATAAGACACTTGAAAGTCACCCTCGCCGGTCACAGCACATCTGTCTACTCACCTATTCTAGTCACATAAGACACTTGAAAATTACCCTCGCCGGTCACAGCACATCTGTCTACTCACCTATTCTAGTCACATAAGACACTTGAAAATCACCCTCGCCGGTCACAGCACATCTGTCCTTACTGTAGCACTGCACTGTATAACAGTCCTTGCCCCGTAACATCGCCACGTCACACACGGGAGCCTTACAACACAGATTCACACACTCGTGCATACTTTGCACTCTTGACGAGCCAGAAATATTCCCGCTTGCCATCCTCCCTTTAGTTTGACATTGTAGAAGAACATGCCTTGTGTGCAGGAACCAAAGGGCGTAGTCGGACCACGTGTTGGTGTTGTCGTCATCAGCCAATCCAAAGCACCAGCTCTGTATGGTGTAAATAAGACTGGCGGAGGGGTAGTGGCAGGTCTTTCTGTTGGGCGAGTGGCATATTTCTTAAGCTCTGTAAAAAGAATGAGCAGTATACTTAGATGTAGTCTGTCTGTCCAATAGTCAAAAAGTGATCAATCCCTGACATAGTTTTCTGTTATAATTATTAGTGCAAGAAGGTGAAAAACAGATGTGAGCCATCTTAACGAAATAACTAAAAATCAATTTAGAGAACTTGTGTTATATAGTTTATTAAAAATTTGTGACTATCATTGATTTTAAAAAGGTAGATAGTATGTCAAATGCAAAATGCTTTAAGACAAAAAGGAAATACTCAATTCGTAGTAACTTTGTATGAGTGACCCTGTTAAATGAAGAAGTGGCTATAGCACGAGACCTCATGTTTGTAAAAAATACTTTTAGCTCGATACGAACTAGAAATAATTTACTTTTAGCGGTTATTGCAATTCTTAGTATAGGCAAGTATATTGAAAATTGTTTACCTCCGTCCAAAATGGATTTTCCCTTGCGAGTGACGTAATAGACACTCGGTTCGTCTTCAGCGAAAGGCTGAGCAGCCACCGCTTCACATTGTTGGGAACTAAAGCAGTTGACAGCGTAACATTTGTTGTTTACCATGTACACCAGGTCGCAAGAGTCGAGCTCGCAACAGCGCTTGAGACATTCACTGGTCACGTGAATGTTTCCCAGGTCGACGAACAAGCCGGCTCCCATTCCTCCGCGCAGTCGGCTGTTGAAGTAGAACAGTCCCTGCTCGCAGTTGGGATAACTGCTTGATTTTCCTGATTGCGGTGCGGTGGAGATAAATCCAGGTTTCTGTACATGAAAAAACGTCTTGTTTAAAACATTGTTTGACAAATATTATCCAAGTAACATCAACTTATAATTATGAACCCTTGACGTAGCATTTGTAGCCGATGCCACAACTAAGTATCGCTGCCACACATATCATCTGTTCACCGTTAATTTTACTTTTATACATTCTAAATTGATTTTTTTGTTGATTGATTTCTAACCATATTTATTGATAAAGTCGTAGTTGCATATACCAGTACATAAAATCTATGTTTTGAAGGGCTCCAGGCGTGTTGTAGTCTGATCTCATTGTCTAATTTTTTTGTTATACAGTGGAAACTGAATAAATAGAAATAAATATATCATTGAGAAACATAAAAGTGATTGAGCAAGCATTTTAAAAACTATTGCAGGAGTATGCGCAAATAATTCGGAAGGTGAAGACTACATGTTGTGTGTTAAGAAAGTAAGTTGCATGACATGGGAAGTTCCGTGAAACATCCTTGAGAGAAAGACAGATTTTATATGGCAGATTTGTCAAAGTTTTAAAAGGTATAAAAATAAACGATTTTAGGCAAAAAATCTATTCATTGGCATACCATAGCTTAAATATACACTTGAGACATCCAGTACAAGAATCTGTACCTTCATTGTTGGGCTGGAATATCCTGTACTGTTGGTTGCTGACTTTATTCCATCTTTTGTTGCTGTTGTCGTTCCTAATGGCTTTCTTTTTGTTGTCACTGGTTTAGTAGTAGTTGTTTTTGTAGTAGCTGTCGTTGGTGTTGTTTTTGTCGTCGGTGTCGTTGCAGTTGTTGTCGATGTTTCTGTTGTTGTTGTTGTTGTTGTTGTTGTTGTTGTTGCTGTTGCTGTTGTTGTTGTTTTCTTAGTTGTATTTGATGCTTCTAGTCGTGTGGTAGGTAAATGTGGTTTTAGCGTTGCCTTGAACGATGAAAGCTGCTTCGTTTGTAACAAAGTCTGGTTTGCCAACTGTTCCAGCGCTTGTGCTTCTTTTATCATCTTATCGGGTATGAGACCATCGTAACTGCCCTCCTTAGTTGGAATAGCACCCCCTGTACAAAGGAACGGCGCACATTTTAGCATGGACAGTCCCAGTTGAACTAACTAGAATACATTTTATGAACATCTCATATGGGTATACTTTCTCCGACTCTTGAGAATCACTATACCTATTTAAATAACTATTCCATTTTTTTTGAAAATTAGATTTTTTGCGTTCTTTAAAATAGCCCTCCAAAAGAAACTCAGCTTTATCAAGAAAGTATTTCACTTGTGGCATAGTTAAAGAATGAAGAAATGCAAAAGACGGTAGTACTGTTTATGAGGTGCCAACTTTTGAAAAAGGCAAAACGTTTTATCAGTTTCATCATTAAAACAGGCGTCGATTATGTAAAAATCATGAAAGAAGAAGAAAAACACATTATCTATTAAGAATGGTGCATTTGCACGTACTAATACTTCTTTTGTCCCTCAGCACACAATTGAGCACAGCACCAGGAATATTACCAGACGTAATATTACGTCTAAATGTGTCCTGTCCTGTCCAAGTTACAAGGAATGCAAAATCGAATAACGATTCAACACTTCACCTAAGCGAAATCCGATACTGAATTTAAAAAAATTGCTTACCAGCTCCAAGGTTGCACTGCTCAGAAATGTCTGCGATATCGTAAGCCGCCAGCGCGTGATTAAACATGTAGAACTCATCCACAAGTCCTTGGATACCTCCAGACAGCCCGATACCGACCGTGCCGTCCCAGTTCTGAGACAACTGTCCTTGACCCTCGCTGTCTCCCACTACTTCTCCGTTGACAATGACTTTACTCCTGTTTAAAGAAATGATTAATTGTTTGAAAACTAAGTTTGTATAATCTCTTTGTCAGATGAGTTTATGTTGTATTCCAACTTTTCTTTTATTTCTGTACCACTGAACTTTACAAAAACTTTGCAACAACTCTTTCACTTATCAACCATTGTACTCCAGCTGAACTCTCTGAGATATTTCTTAGTTTCACTAAAGGTCCTGATACACGGTGAATTATTGCACGAAACGTTGCACTTAAATGTCGCAGACAGTGTGTCACCCCGTGAAAATGCTGCGTGCAAGGCCGCAGAAGTAAAATCTGATTCTACTTCTGCAACAATGCAACAATTACAGAGAGCTGACACATGGCGAAGTTTCCAAATTGTACGCATAATTGCATGCAAGGTTGCAAGGTATATCAGGACCTTAAACCACTCAAACTATTGTTTTAAATGTTCTCCTTGTTGTGTCAACACTTTTAACACGATAAAAAAGGGGGGGGGGGGGGCACTGAACTATTATCGCACTGAATTAGTATCTTATTAGCTAAATGCTAAACAGGGTAATTTAAAGGCCCAGTCAAGTTGCCATGGAAACACAAATTGCGGTGGCAGAGTAAGAGTTGATGAGTCGAAAAGTTGTTGGAGTACTAGCTATCATCAACCGGCAGCAAACTATCACGAAAGGATTTCAAAGGGAGAGTCAAACACTATTTTAAGAACGAATTAGCAATTTTTGCAGTTTACTTTATCGCTTTGTAAACTCTTGTATATGTCTTGGTGTTGCATACGTCTTCATACTGCTTGCAAGAATTAGTAAGAATAATTATTTATACATACATTAATAAAAAAAAGCTTGCTATCAACTGATTAATGTTGGAGACTGCAACTATTGTCAAAAATTAAGAAATATTTTAATATCAAAATGTTGTAAAAACACAAAAACATTGGGCAGCAAGAAAAACGACACCAAATGTCTTAAAAAATTGAATTCATGAACTAATTCCCAAATTTTGAGCAAGTTAGGGATATACCTGTTCGTCCTAGAATCGTAGGTGGCGCCAATATGTATCCAATCTCCTGGGTTCACAAACGGCCTCGTATCCATGCTGAAAGTCACTTGGGAGAGATCATTCACGTGTGACCAATGAATCATTCCATTGGCTACTCTCAAATCGTACTTGGCTCCAGTGCCCTCGGTACCGAACAACACAAATGTACTGGAGATAGACGCTGGTTTTACCCACAATGCAATTGTTACTGCTTCGCGGGGTCGGTTCTTGAAAGTTTTACCATCAAACAGCAAACTTCCACCACGCATGTCAACTGCTGATCCGCATTTAAATTCGGATAATGATGTATGGACACTGCCGGAGAATTTCGCGTCATTGTGAAGGCCCGAATCATCAATGACAACTCCCGATTTGATCTTTTCAAAACCAAGATGAGATATCAAGTACAAGTCGTTACCTAAAAACAAAAAAAAACGGCATTTCATAGTGATCAAAAGCTCAAGCAGAATTCCAAGAGATTTTCAAATGGACACAACATTCTCTGACGGCTTCATGTGTTCTTGTGTCTGATTCTCCACTGTATAACGGATTAACGTTTATAACACAAGTAAACGACTTAAAAACATGTGGAACTCATACGTGTTAGTAATGTCTCAATAAAAACAAACCTTATCTTGTTCAATAACTTAGCCTTCATGCGTACTTTTACGTATTTTGTTATATAGTTGTTTCTATTGCGCTATTTTAACGCTCTTGTTATTTCCTACTTTATTGTTTCTTGAACATTTTTAGTTCTATAGCATTTCTCTTTACATTACTTAAACTGAAGTAAAGTAAGAATTTTATCAATCAAAGTTTATATATCTGATTAGACAGTTAAGTATGTAGCATGGCTGCTTATTGTCTTGCAGTATGCAAACTTAACTTTCCTTTCTAAATTTAAAGTTTCATAAAAACTTGTTCAACTAGTTTGCTACAAAATAATCTGTAAAGTATAAAAATCGCAGAATATTTGTTCTCGTTCTAGGCTAAAACTTGGTTTTCTGTACTCCACGGACTGAAGTTGGATATTCAAACATACTACCGGATGGTTAAAGGATGTATAAATTTTATTATTATTCTTACCACTATTTTGACTTCTACTGAGTCAATTGACTCCTCTTTTTATTCTCTTTTATATGATTCCCTGCAACTTCTCGCAGCTTATCTAGTAGTTATACAATCTGTATTTTGAAAAATGAAACTTGCCTACCAAAACAATACCTTCTCCTGAACATAAGTTGACTTCAGATAACTCTAAACTGACAAGCCCTTCAACTCACAGAATCTCCTTCATACAGCACAACAATGTAAGATGTCGTAAAGATCTCTTACAATGTTATGCTACACGGAAAAGCCCGAGTTTTCAACATAGTTCTGGTCATCCAGAAAAAGTATATCATAGCTTATAATTCTACCAAAATATACTTGACGTGCGAGGTAGTATATATTTCTTCCTCTCTGCAACTCCACTTGTTTTACGGTCTTAACTTTAATAAGATCAGATACATATGCACACGCCACAAAAACGGCCGTAGTTTATCTCTTTACTAACCTAGTCCACCTGGAATACCAACTTTTTTGTAAGCCCGTGCTCGTCCTCTGAACCTGTAAAGTTGGTGTAAATCCTCTAGACTTGGCCGCTCCGAATGCAGTTTCTTTGCAATTTCCGAAATGTGTTCAACTCCAGGCTTTCTGTGCTTCGCTGACAGTTTTGGTATCGATGATACAGTTGGAAGCACAGACTGTTTACTAGGAAGATCTTTCATAGTTTCAGGTAAAAACGCAGCTGAAGGGTTATCACCGCTATCGGCACTTGAGACAAGGATGGGGTTAGGAGGTGTCCGTGCTCGTTCTTTAAGTTTGGGATTAAGTTCCGAGTGTGTAGTGTGACCTTCATTGAGTGTCGGCATTGTTGGTCCAGTGTTGTGCGGCCTAGGAATGTCGGTTCGCTTTACGTTCAAAAGCAGCTGTTTGGATATTTTATCAGCCACTTCACTTGCTACTTTATCTACCATATCTTGCATTGGTAGCGTTGTTTTGGTTTTGAACTTAGGTTTCTGTGTTGCTGCTACAGTGGCTGTAGGAATGGTTGGCTCAAGCCTTGGATTTGGTGTGAACTGCATCGCATCTATCCAAGAACTCGTGGAGTTTTTGTTGTTGTGAGCAAGCGGTGTCTTTTTCGTCGCTGAAAAATTAAATAAAATGCAAAAAATAAAACACAAACAAATATGACAACGATAAATCTTTAAGGAATTTGCGCGCAGCTAACATTAAACACTTAACATTTAATAGCACTTATGATGCGCCAATTTAATAAACGTTCATCTGGGCATCTTGGCTTGGCTTCGCGAACGAAGATCCGAAGATCTGTTAGGTGTTTTGTTCACATCTGGGCATATATATATATAACAAGTATAAGAATAACCAAAAATAATTTATCACGAATTGTAAGTTCAAAAACTTTAAGTTATCCCGTTTAAAATTCCAGAAATGGAAAAAACTAGTCTAAGTTGGTAAAACTTTGGGGATATATCTCAACAGTTGCGCCATTGGCGAACATTTTAACAACAAAAGAAATGCAATGAATGTATTAATTGCACATCCACGCGAAATGTACCACACATTATTTCTAAATGCTTTACTTTTCAAACTTGGCCAACATAAAATTTGTAATAAAGGTCTGTCTAATTCCAAAAACACCTCTTCCAATTCTTTAATTTTTAAAGCAGAATCGTACACTATCGTTTTTGTATTCTATCGTTTAACTTTTTCTTGTTTATCAGCTAGATTGTTTTGTTTAGCTTTGATTTTAATTTAGTTTTAGACAAGAACTCTATTCATGTCAATGATAGTAATAATGGGGCTATACTATATAAATATTATTGTATTGTTATGTTATTATTTCGTATCATCATCATTATCATTATTATTATTATTATTATTATTATTATTATTATTATTATTATTATTATTATTATTGAAGTATCACATAACGGTAACTCGGAGGGTGCACGAATTCCAGCAACTATGTGCAAGCCAAATAAGAAATATGCACTGCGACGATAACTACCAACACTTTCACATTCACGATAGTTAGCACATGTATACAGAAACGTAGCACCACACAAATTAGCACAATTATCAATACAAAGTACAGAACAAAACACGGAAGTCGAGGAAGTGTACGAAACAGCTTAAACAAGTTAAATTTACTTACCTTTGTACAACGTGTTGTTGTTTGACCTTTGGCCGTCTGGCGGTGGTAAACTTTGCATTACAAGTTGTTTTTCTGTTTTATCACCTATTGATTCCATTCCAGACTTGGATTTTTGTTTATTGTGTCCATTTCCTGATTGGCTATTTTCACTACTGCTATTAGTTGATAGTCCAGCCTTTTCTTTTACTATATATGTAGAGTTAACTCTCTTAAAAGGAGCAGTTGTAGGTTTTTCTGTGTCATTTTTCCTCAGTAACGTTTTGTGGTAGAGATCTTTCATCTCAGCAA
The DNA here is from genome assembly GCA_025403605.1 of Parazoanthus darwini. Classification (NCBI taxonomy): domain Eukaryota; kingdom Metazoa; phylum Cnidaria; class Anthozoa; order Zoantharia; family Parazoanthidae; genus Parazoanthus; species Parazoanthus darwini. The sequence continues at coordinate 8,644 of JAOBYF010015570.1, forward strand.
AAATTGTTTTTACTTCTTGCAATATGTTTTGTTCTTCTGTCTTATGATTGAGTGTAGTCGTGGTGTTAAGCTTCCTCTCGGGGCCTGATGTATGATTGGCGGTTGCGTTTTTAACATTCACTGTATGAGTAGCTGTCGAAACGTTTAACTTTTTCAACTGCTTTCTTTGTTCAACTCTTGCTTTATGAAGGTCTTGTACTTGTTGATAAATGTCTTTTACTAGTGCATATAGTGATGCATTACCGTGTTCTTCTTTATTGTTGTTGTTGTTGTTGTTGTTGTTGTTGTTGTTATTTGTCAAATTAACATCTGGTCGTACGGTTTCACGATGTCCCACAAAATGAGTAGTCGGAGTTGGAGGAGTAGAAGTTTTGTCTGTACCGTTGCCATTTCCTGCGTTGTGCAGCAATCCTTTACCCGAGGTAGGGGTTGTGTGTAGAGTATTGTTTCTAATTTTGGCATTTGTTTCTTTTTTCTTCGTTTCGACAGTTTTGTTTTCCTCTCTGACCTCATATATATCTTGGAGTTGATTAAACAAGGAACCAATCCTTTTGAGCAACATTTCGCCGCGATTCCATGTTGTTGGATGTAAAGCCTTAAGTTGCATGACAGGTTCTGTGTGAGACCCAATAGCTAGCTCGCCTTTTTGCCCGTTGCTATCTTGCCTGATACTGTGATGCATTCTGGGATGTTGTTGTTGAGAAGTATTCTTGTCTCTTGTGGGGTAATAATCGTCAACCACTTCTTCTACCCCAGCTACTCCATGTAGAGGTTTTACAGTCAACTTAACTTTTTGGCCACGATTTTGGTGGCCTTCATAATTCTTCTTCTCCATCTGGCGTTGGAAAGGGCCGTGCTTCTCGGAGAGTGCTTTTGTGTCTGCTTTGTCTTCATTATCATCGATTAATTCTACGATTTCGGGGTTCTCGTCTTTTTCACTAGGGTTAATACGTACTTTTTGTATTTGCTGTTGTTTGCGCCTGTGTTTCCATCCTACAGCTTTTGAAACGTCGTGATGAGCCAACGAGTGGATTGTATTTCTGAAAAAAGATGCAACAGTTGGAGTACTTTTTTCAACGCCTTCCTTTAAGCGCATCAATTTAGCCCGTTTGCCATGCCAGTGTTTTCCTCTAGCACTTGGCAGTGTTCCTAATTTATGATACGTCGGGGATTTCGTTGTTGGTGTGGTCATACTAGAATAATCACCATCATCAATAACCTCTTCGACATTAGGCTTATCTGTTTCTCCTTCATCCTTTTCCACAAGTCCTTTCATATTTTTATACTTTCTTTTAAAACCTGAATGTGTAACGGGTGTAGATATGGTAGTAGGTACATTATCACTAAAATGTTCTTCAAATTGTTTATCGTGGTCTGTTTCTCCCTTGGAGATATCATTCTGTTTTTCTTTCTCTTGTTTAAATGCTGTTTTCAATCCTGGAGGAGTCTGGATTTTACGATGAAACGAGTAATAAGTTGTAGGAACTGGTTCAGTTGTTGATGTATGAACATTTTCCTCAGTAGTTTCTCCCTTCTCAGCAAAATGCGTCTTCGCTTTAGTCACTTGCTCTAGTTTCAAATGTTTAGCCATGTTGCTCTTGTATCGAGGCCGCTGAATCTGGTGTTGCTCTGAGGAATGTGTTAGTTGAATGGCAGATGTTGTGGGGAGTTGTTCGTCAACAACCTCTTCAACATTTGCTGTGTGTTTGTCCGTTTGCTGCGGTGTCTTTACTAGATTCTCTTCTTTATCGTGAACACCATTGTATTTCGAGTTGGTTGGACTTCGGTATTCATGGTATGTTGTGGATTTCTTGGTCGGGACTTGCGCTGTGGAGTCAAAATCATCGTCTATAAGCTCTTCGATAGTTTCGTTCATTTTTTTCCCACCTTCGCTGTTATACGATTCCATTTCCTCCTTTGGAGTGTGAATTTGTTGCTGTAACTCAGAACGTGTAGAAGGGCGAGCAGTTGCACGATACTCACTGCTGTCTCGCATCTTTTCGGTTCTCTCACGGTTATTTTCTTTTCCTTCTCCGGTCAACGTTTTCCCTCTTGGCTCAATTGTGTTAGATCGTGATTTGCCATGGCGCATGGTAGCATCTGTTACGGATGCCGCTGGCCCGGTGGGCGCGCTTTCGTCACCAATGGTCTCGTACACATCAGGAGCAATAGTGGTGGTGTATCTTGATGAACTGTTTTTGACCATACTTTCTTTTGATACATTGTGATTTAAAGAGTTTTGAGCAGATGTAAACTTAGTAGCTGGAGAAGGGGGAACATGTTTATTTTGTTTTGTCGCATTAATTTCTGAGTGATCTGTTAAAAGCTCGTGCTTGGGCACTTGAGTATTTTGCTTCCTATCTGAGTTTCCCTCATGATTAAGTGTTATTCTTTCTCTGATAACCGTGGCTGACTGTCTGTTTCTAGGGGATGTTTTCTTGTTATTTTGATCCACAGGCAACATTATCCAAACCCTTTTATCTCCTTTCGTTGCATAATTCACTCTGTTTTCTTTAAAAGTAGTTGCTGAAGTTTCTCTACTATTTTCTACGATGTTGTGCGAATGAAAATTGGTTTTTAGTTGTTTTATATTTCTTTCGGAATCACTTCTTAACGTGTTCTTGTTTTTCATTAGTATATTTTTATTAGAATCTGTTTTATTTGATTCTAATAAGTTTTTCCTTGTCTCCAAGTGAAACTGTTTATCAGTTTTTCCGCTCTTTAGTTCCTCACTCGAGTTCTTCATTTTATTCCCTCCGTGTAGCAATGTCTTCACTTCTCTCTCTAGTTTACGATTGTTTTCCATAACGAATGCGAGTCGTTTAAGTATTACTTCCATTTCACGATCGTAGTGTTTATTCCCATTACGGTGATGACTTCTGTGGAGTTTCTTGTGTAAGTATTTTGATCTGTCAAGTCGTCGGAGAATATTTCTCAAACTTACACTTATTTTCTTGTGGGAATAAAGTCCGCTGTTACTTTTTAGTTGCTTTAGCAAATCAATTGCATCCTGTTTTATGACTTTACTTGCTTTTGTGTGAGGCGTGTTTGTTTTGCTCTGTCCATGATTCTGTTTTTCCCATTTTGGCCTAGCTTCCCTAATGCGGACAGCATTCACAGGTGTCGGTCCGGTAGAGACAGTTGGTTTAAACACCGAAACGCGAAGCTTGTCGTCGACTCGAGATTTCGTTTTGTTTCTCATTACGAACGCAACCATTGGTTTGTATGCAGTTGGTCTTGCTTGAACAATTTCACATGCAAAACTGCTGTGGCATTTAACAGTGAAACAGTGATTCTGATAAATAAATATCAAATCACACTGCTTTTCTTTACAGCAAATGTTAAGACAGTCCTTAGGTCGTGTTATTTTGCCATGAGGAGAAAATGTTCCAGCGTAAAATCCTTTGCGTAATGTTACTTCCCGATAAAGGTTTGAGTGGCTACAAGCTTTTTGAGATTTCTTAGAGCTGTCATTTGCATTTGACGAAAAGCCCAAAACGTGCAAAACCTTTTGAACATTTACTGAAGGCTTTGGATGGAAGCGATGCTTGTTCTCGGTCTTTCGTAACGCTGTGTTAGTGGATTTGTTGGCAAACGTCTTGACCTGCGTCGGCTTGTCAAAACTCAGAGAATGAGTTGAAGCGTGCGGTAGTCGTACACTTGAAGTCTGATTAGTTAGCTCTAGTTTTGAACCTCGCATAATATGCACTATTGCAGGATCAAATCCTTCAAGTTGCGAAGGTACCGAATGACAAAGATAGCTGTCAAAACACGTTACTAAATGGCAACGTTTGAATAAATAGAATACTATATTGCATTTTTTGTTCTCGCAGCAAAGTTTGGAGCATTCTTCAACAGTCTCAGTGAGTCCTTTATTGAGAAATGAGCCGGCGTGTAAACCGCCCCACAACGTTGTATTGTACTGCACCTTTCCGGGATAACATCCAGGTTGACCACTATGAAAAGTTGTTGTTGTTTGTAAAGTTTCAAGTGAAGTAGCGGTAGGTGTTCCCTCTGGCTGTATTGCAGGCAAGGATGGCGATGTTTTCTTTCTGGAAACACGGACCAGTGCTGGACTGAAACTAGAGGCGAGAGCTTTCACACTTTTACACATTTGTTCTTTTGAGCATGTCACAAGGTAACAATGGTTGAGTATCATGAATGCAACATCACAGATCTTACTTGCGCAGCATTTCTTTGCACATGAGTGTATATCCTTTACCTTGCCAACCTCGTTGAATAAACCCGCTTGGATCCCTCCATTCAAAGTGTAGTTGTATTTAATTGCTCCAAGTTTACAAGAGGTCTCGTTGCCAGTATCTAAAACAATTTTGCCTGGAGAAAAATTTGCACTTGTGTTAAAAGGGTCGTCTTTAAAATAGCTTAGCTGATCTCCTTTTCTCAACAAAGCATTAGATTTGACTGTCTTGCGCGTTTCTGTCTCTTTATCTCCTCCGTGGTTTTGCGTCAATCCATTGTATAGTTCTCGTTCCACAGAATACATGTTGTGATCTTTGATATCTTGGGGAGTTCGACTGATCCAGTGATTAATTGTACTTGCTTTAGTTGTAGACTGCGGAATATCCGATCTTGGTTTGACCGTGTTGACTGAACTAGGTTTCTTTACCGTGCCAATGAATGCCTCTTTTTCCGTTTTTGGTCGCATCTTCGAACTGTGGTACCAGGTAGTTGTTTGTTTGTCGTTTTTACTAGTATTTGAAGATGACTTAACAGTATGTTGTGTTTTAGTGTTAAGGTCTTGGTGTAACGAAATGTGCATCAATGTTGTTTCTGAAACGCTGGGTGACACTTTCGAGCTTTTTTGCACTTTTTTAGGTTCTTTCCTTGTATCGTTTTCTCTATGTTGAACGTTGTTCTCGTTCAATCCTTCGTTTTTCACCAAAGACTTCAGCTTACGTTTCTTTTTCTTTCCTGCTTTAAACTCAAAGATGCTTGGTTTTACGGATGTTTTTTGCCACTTGTGGTAAGCAAGCAATTGCCCTGATCTTTCGGACGAGTTTAAAGGAGTCACTCGAGTAACGAAAGCTGGTCTGGAGACATTAAATGTTTGTGACTTGTTAAGGTTTTTGGCTACATGCGCCTTATGTTCTGTAGGACGTGTTGTTGAAATTCCGTTTTTGTTTCTTGTATAAATTAGTTTGTTTTCTTTAGTAACCTTCTGCAGAGGCCTAAGAAATTTTGTTGTTACTGTTGGGGTCATAATATTAAGAACAGTTTTCAAAAACTCCGCTCTTGAAGACTGTGATGTGGTCTTAGTTGCTGGTTCTGTTGATGGGTTTGTAACAATGCCAAACCCGTCCTCCGCCACTGTTGTCTTTAAATGTATCTCCGTTCCATCTGGTTGCTTGCTTGCGTTAGTGCTTGTGTTTCTTGAAGGGTTAACTCTTTTTAACGTCGTAGTTACGTTAATTTTGCTGGCTCTACTTTTTTCTGGGATTCGCAAACCCCTTACTTTCTCTTGGCTCAATTTTGATGTACTTGAACTTGGCAAATTCATAACACCTCGAGGAGGTAAAGTTGAAGTTGAAGCTGATGCGGGGAGGGCTGAAGGCGACGTAGGAGTTGCAACATTTTGCACAGGTTTGTAAGTGCTGAGAGGTTGGATTTTGGGAAGTTGGTTTGCATGTTCTTCCCCCTGTTCGTCTATGAACGACATCAGATTATCCTCCCTCATCATGTGTGCCAAACGTGGCTGAAAAGAGCTGTGACGGACTGGAACCGAGTCACACCCTTTTTTGGTAAAACACGTGACAAGATAACAACTATTTTTCAGCATAAAGGCTACATCACAATCCCGGGCTGCACAACACTTGCGAACGCACTCGCCCATTCTGCCAACCCTCCCCTGGTCTCGGAAAGAGCCCGACCTAATTCCATTTTGTAGCGTAACATTGTAAGAGATCGGGCTATTGAGACAAGGAGAGGAGAAAGAAGAAGTGGGACGAGTGAGAGGTGATAAGGAAGTCGATTCTAGCCCTTTGGAGAATAAAGACTTTCCTGCCCAATGTTGGGCTGAAGTGTTAATAGAGTTCCAATCTCTGTTGATTGGTATAGATGTTTCATTGTCATTGCCACTGACGGCTGTACGGTTAACTTTGTCGTTTAAATTTAAAGCGGATTTTTGCTTTCTAGTTTCATCCGTGGTGTTTATTTTGCTTTTTCTGGCAATCGATAATCCGCTTTTTATGCCGGTAGCTTCTATCCGTGCTTCCTCCAAGTCAGTTTTCTGTTTGTCAGTGTGTATTACAAGGGGGAATTTGTGATGGTTGTAGTTACTTTTCTTTGTGTCCAAATCGTGGTCACTGATTTCTTCTCCAGATTCGCCAGAATACAAAGCGTTAATATCTAAGTTACTTGTTTTTGTAGTACTATAGTTTGTATCTTCCTCAATAAGGCTTTTTCTAGGATCAGCATTACTTTTGAGGTCTCTGCCGCTAACTTGTTCACCGCTCGTATCAGCTGCTTCTTGGTTCGCATTTCCCTTATTACGCATTACACGTGGAAGCTTTCTTTGCAGTTTTTCTGTTTGAACAAGTTGAGTCTTTTGTTTACTAAAATGGTCAAACGCTTCTAGATTGTGAAAGTTAGTCTTCGGCCTAGTGTTTCTGTGCTTCCCATTTTTATGTGTTTTTAATTTATGTTGGTGAAAGTGAGTCTTCGGTCTAGTGTTTTTGTGCTTTCCGCTTTTATGTGTTCTTGATTTATGTCGATCAAAATGAGTCTTTGGTCTAGAATTTCTGTGCTTGTCAATTTTATATGTTCTTGGTTTATCTCGGTAATTTGAGTGGTATTTGATGTTACTAATATTAACACCACTAATATTAGACTGCAGCCCGTGCTGGTGTGTTGGTGCAATATCCCTATGTTTAGAACTATGCGTTACTTTAAGGACTTTGTGGTGCAAGTCTTTAACAGGCTCTCCTTTGAGCCCTTTGCCTCTGGCCTTAACTTTGACTTTGACTTTCTTTTTAGTCCAATAATGTTCTAACTTTACTTTTTCAGGTTTACCGTCCGCATCTGTTTTGTGTGGGAAATTTTGAAGCTTTAAAACTCCAGAGAACTGTGATGAGCTTATCGTCTTGTTTGTTTTATCCAAATGCCCCAGGGCATTTGTTTTAGTCTTTTTGAGCCGCCCAATTAATTGTTTTTTCTGTATCTTCTTTTTCTTTTTCTTTCGAGGTAGTTTAGCAGGCTGAAGATATTCTCGCAGTGCCGATAAAAGGTCGTTACCACTATGCTTTTTTAACGGTTCTTTAAAGATATCTTCCAACTGACTTTTGGGCTGTACTTTCCCGCTAATGTTGTTTTCAGTAATTCGAAGTCTTTCTACATCAGTTTTCTTTACTTTCGTTTTAACTTGGTGAGAAGCTTGCTTAGTCGGTGTAACGGGTAATTTTTTAGTTCTACTGGTAGTTTTCTGCACAGAAGTAAACAATATTGAAGATTTAAAACGAGTTATCTTCTGCACATCGGAGGTTGACGTTGGTGAAACAGCTGAGGTTGTATGCATCTTAAGTCGATCACCGATGACAGAAACGGATGTAAATGAGGGTAAAACAGAAGTTAGTTTTATGGTAAGCATTCCTTTCTCTGCTGTGGAAGTCTTCCAAGAGCTCATAGGATAAACTGTTAAGTTTTTCGTTGTAACATCATGTCTTTTTTGTCTCGAAATAAAGGCAATGCTTGGTTCGATCCTAAAGCTTTGAGCTGGCACGGGGCTGCACGAACGCTCATCCTTGCAAGAAATCAAGAAGCATCTGCTTATTAGCATTAAAGCTACGGTGCATAGTTTCCAACCACAACATCGGCGAACACATGATGGCATGTCTTTGACGAGTCCCTGATCTCTAAACTCGCCTGCATTGATACCGCCATACAAAGTTACGTTGTAATGTACCTTAAGCGTTTGACAGGTTCTAACAGCGGTAGAATCCTCAGAAACATTATGGCTTTTTCCTTCGTTTTGATTTTTCCTCCTATTCACGCGCAAGGAAGAGCTGTTTTCTGTTACTTTCTTGGTTGAAGATGGTGTCAGGACCGTATTTGGCAAATTACGAGCAATCTTTGACACTTCGGCAGAGGTTGTTGACATTCTTGATGGCTGAATCAACTGCTTTGTTTTCTCTTTGTTTGTTTTTTCTTGTAATAACAACAAGTTTGAGCTCAGGAAGTCAACAGGTGACCGGACAGGTGGAGTGAAAAGAGGATTGTTATGTATTGTGTTTGAATGGCCGGGATATAGCACCGCGGTTGAAACTGGGAAATGAATATTATCCTTTGGAACCAGAACCGCGGCGATGTCTGGCATTTCTCTCTCTTTAACAGTACGAGTCGACTCGGTGACTATCCGCGTAACTTGTGCTGATCTCAAAGAAGCCTTGGAAACAGTCAATATATTTCTGCTTGCTTCCACTACAGCGGATGGCTGAACAATATCTAGAAATGTTTTTAAGCCGTGTTCATTTGGCTTTTTTCTAACATGAACTATGGTAGGGTGAAATATGTGGTTTCTTGCAGGGACAGACTCACAAAGCCTCTGATGAAAACAGGCGACTAAGTAGCAATTGCTTTGAACCACAAAAGCTACGTCACAGTTACTTTTGTTGCAACAAGCATTTGCGCACTTGCTAACTTTGTCAACTTTTCCGAACTCTTCAAACATTCCTGAATTCAGTCCTCCGCGAAGAGTTACGTCAATTTCTTGATCGCTTGTGTGACACTTGATTTGAGGTGTGACGGTATCCACAGTTGGTAACACTGATGAAGGTGATGCGTGTAATTTGGCTACTTTCGATGTTTTTGTTAGTGTCGCAACATCGAGACCCTTTTCAGTTGTTGTGATCTCTGTGCTGATAATTGTTTGTGTATCTATTTTGTTGCCTCTTGCAACATATGCAATAATTTGCCGGATGTTCACGTTGTGACCTGGTACCGAACGACAAAGCTTCTCGTTGTAACATATTACAGTGTAACAATGGTCGCGAATCTTAAACGCCAAGCTACAGTTTCTTTCCTTACAACAGAGCTCTACGCATTTGTCCATAGAAAATACTTGCCCCTTGTCATCGAAAACACCAGCTGCAATACCCCCTTGTAAAGTAGCGTTATGCTGGATACTGATTGTGCTACATGAGTCCTGTTGGCTTACGGATTTTTTTGTTTGAATAGTTGTTGTTTCTGTTGAGATGCTCGTTTTTGACGAAACATTTAAAGGTAACAAAGCAAATGACGGTTCCGCACTTGGTTTTGAGATCGATTTTGAACTTGGCTTTGCGCCTGACATTGCACTGGCTTTTTCACTTCGTTTTACACTTGACATTGTATTTGATTTTGCACTCGACATTGCACTTGGTCTTACACTTGGCTTTACACTTAGTTTTATACTTGCTTTTGCATTTGGAATTGCATTTAGTTTTGCACTTAGCTTTGTTCTTGGCCTTGCACTTGGTGTTGCACTTGTCATTGCATTTGGCTTTGAAGTTGGTTTTGCAATTATTTTTGAAGTTGATTTTTCACTTGGTTTTACACTTGTGTCCAAAACCTGCATAGCGAGCCGCCGTTTTCCGTCCGACAAATCATTCACTTCATTTTTGGTTTTTAACGGTGAAAGTTCCTGCATACCAACAAAGACTAGTTTGGGTTGAAATCGTAAACTTTTTGCAGGAACAGGGTGACATTTGCTCTTACTGTAGCACGTCACTAAGAAGCATCGGTCAATCAACATAAAGGCGAGGTCACACCTTACTGTCGCACAGCAAAGCCTGATGCAGTCTGTCATGTCTTTAACTTTGCCTGTCTCATTAAATAGTCCTGCCCCAATACCACCCCTGAGGGTTTGATTTTTATATGTCTTTGAATGATTACATAACGTCTGTTCTCGTTGACCAGAAATACTTGAAGTTTGCTCCTGTAAAGGTTCGAGAGCTCTAACTAACTCGTTTTTTCGGTGAATGTCTTTCGAAGTATTTATCGAAGCTGTTGTTATTGGAATCAACTGTTTATGATGTTTATCAGCACTTTTTGACTCAAATGTGTCTATGGTATGTGATAGCAGTACAACCTTTAGCTGAAAAGTTGAACTTGTTTCCCTTGGACGACCTTGCAGTGTGCTTTGGTACGAATTACTAAAAGGAAAGTTTCGTTGGTCTTGTTCTTTTGTATTGTCAAACATGGTACCATCGTCTCTGTTAGTTCCTACAAGCAGTGATTGTCCTTGATTTGGATTAAGAGTAATGCTTTGGGCCGTTACCTCTGGCGTTGGTGTTGCAAGATTGTGTGGCAAGTTCGTTCTTGTGTGAGCCAAAATAGGTGGGCTAGGGTAAACGGTTATTGTACCGGTGGAATTCACCGAATTGGTGTCTCGTTCTGTAGTCATCTCATTGATTACACCTTTGGTTGTTGTTCTTTCATCTCCTTTTATTGTGGTCGATACAACTGAGATCTTTGAGTTATTAGAGACCGTTTTATGAAACAGTCTTGGCGATAAAAGTCCGCGAATACTTTCCATAAAATTGCTCAGGTACTTGTATATTCCAACCGAATGCTCAGGTTTATTTATAGCATCTCTGAGATTGAAATCTAATAAAAGATCTGCTATTGCCACAGATTTGTGTGCCTCAGTCTTTGAATGCGGGGAGCTACTGCCAGTCTGAGTGTGCTTCACTGTGATTACTGGGCTGTAAGGTTTCTGAGTGCTGCCAGGCGATTGATGCGGTACATTTTGTGTAAAAGACTGTTGAATCAAGTTATTCATTTCACCAAACTTGCTTGTGATGCTCGATCGATGTGCAGTAATTGTGAATTTCACATTTTCGTTTTGTGTCAATGCCGATACCTGACGATGAAGTGCAGAAGTTTTGATGGTATTGCTTGAGCCCACTAAAGATGGTTTTGAAACAGTTGTGACCGAAGATGCACCCACTCGGAAACTTCTAAGACCATTAGAGCTTCTCCCAAACGCGTTCCCGCGATTTATCTGAGACGAAACGCTAATAGTGGGCTTAATCCCCTTTTCACAACTAACGTTTTCATTTTCTTCAGATGAGAATTGGCTACTAGCCTTTCTGGATTCAAGTTTGGCTGCCTCTAATGACTCCTGGATGTTAAGCAAGACTCTTTTCCACAGCTGAAACTGAGCATTAGTCTTTGATGTGTTTGTGACAAGACCGATCACGGTATTATTTAGATTTTGAAAAGCTGGTACCTCCGGAAACTTTTCTGAAAGCTGTTTGATGATTTTGTTGATATGCGTGTTTTGTTTTGCTGTATTGTTGTTCTTTAACTGGGTTATATGATTGTCATTATGACCCTCGTTGTCTCCTCGACTGCGAGTTATGTTATTTATGTAGCTGTTCAGTGAGGAAATCAGTTTCTCGGCAATATCCAAAGACGATGACGTTTGGTTCTGCTTCAAGGAGAGGAAATTAATTTTTTCTTCAAGTTTTGCAACTACTTTTCTTTCATTAACGTTCTCTGTATACTTCTGGTCTTCATTTTTGGAACCAACCGTGACGGGTAATTTAGGAAGATTTCTTCTAATTTGCAGTTCAGGCAGAATTTGGGATGAGCGTGGCACTACCCATCTGGAAGCCATTATTGGTGTTTGCTTGTATGTGGGCTCGGGAGGCCAAAACTGAACTGAGGTTTTTAGTTCGCTAGTGGAATGGAGAGTACTGACGTAAGAAGCGATATCAGCCGCTGGCCGACTTGATTGCACCTTAACTGTGGTGGGCCTTTCAACATCCTGTGAACTGGAATGGTGAACAGTAATGTCCCGGGTAGGATGAGTGCGATACGTTTCCAAAATTTTGGTAGTGTTCCTGGCAGTGGGATTAAACACAGATGCTGCTTCACCAATATTTGTCTTCTCTTTTTCCTCCGTGTTGTAGGACTGAAAAGTGTTACTGTTAGGCAAATTGAGAAGCTTCATGGAGCTTGCGATAATCGCGTTACTGTATTGTTGTACAAGAACCAGGGACGATGTTGGTATCGCGGAAGATAGCTTTGAAGCAGTTAAAGACATCAAGGTGTCTCCATTGAATATTTTGCCAATCGACGTTTTTCTGTGGCTTACATCAGAGAAGTCTACATCTTTATCAGGAGTTGATTTCAAACCTACTGGTCTCAGCGTAGGCGATGTTAAAGTATTGTTTGTAATAGCCTCGGTTTCAATACCTTGAAGCATTCCTGTTGGTACAGTTATGTTATAGTCTCTTTTAATTGCTCCTAGTGGCACAGTATTTACTGCAACATGAACTGGTTTGAACCTTGTTCTTCTGCTATAGTTCAAATGAGAAATTATCAATGTAGACAGGGGGACAATGTAACGGTGTGTCGCACTCACAGATGTCTGACCCAATCTTTCAGCTGTGGACGTAGGCGATATGCTTCGCATTTCCA
>JAOBYF010015571.1:0-13314 GCA_025403605.1 Parazoanthus darwini
TGCTCCACGTGATGGTCGGAGCCGGTTGACCGGAAGCGCTACAAAGGAGGGTCACTGCTTGGCCTTCTTCAACCCACACAGATTGGCTAGTTTTTACAGTAACACGTTCTGTAGACATAAAGAAATAATAAAAGAAGTGTGTATGTACATATATAGCTTATAACACATAAACTATGTAAACAAACTATGTATTCATAACATTCAAAGGGACTCCTTGCATATAAGAGCTAATTATACCTGATCATTCGACCTTTAATAGTGTTTGGAAAGCATAGAATTAGGTACATTAAATAGTTAGCTGGTCCATTCTATCATTACATTTTTAGACTATATTTACATACATTTTTGCACTAATGTTTTAGAAACGTATTTATATTATCCATTCGTTAAGTATCACTGTTTTTGAACATGCATATGTACCAATACAATCGGCTTGATTTTCCCTGCCAGAACATTGTGGTAGTGCCTAACACTGTTGATTGTCGAACGACCGGCATATTTGTTTTTTTGTTTAACTTAAAAGTTCAGTAAAGGGACTCAAGGAATATGTAAAACCGTCGCCTTTTTTATTCTTAAACTACCTAGTTTTATTTCCAGAACAAACCGGATTCCCTTGTAGTGATAATGCCCTAAAAGTTCAGTCGTGGTTAGACTTTTTTCTTGTTTCCAAACAGCTAAAACCAATTATATGCTACTGCTATATTGTATTTGCTCCTCTCACAGACCACTCCGCAGTAACACTACAAATACGAACAAAAGACTGTCAACAAAAAAAAGGCCCAGGGAAACTTAATTCGTCACTAATGAGTGATAACAAGTACGTTGGATCATTACGTGTATGCATTGCTGAAAGTAAAGCCAAATATGAATACATTTTTTTTAAAAAAAAGTTTAAAACGGGACCATATCAAAATGGAAGTTAAAGCATTTAGTATATTAGATTCTCCAAGAAAAAAGCAAAGTTAAAAAGAACAGAGGAAAAAGACACCTTCGAGTCTATTAATAATTTGCAAAAACAATTGGATAAAAACCCTTTAGACAAAATGCTAAAACAGGACCCTCCAAAATTCCGCTTTTAACTAAAACTCCCCGACATACAGCCCAGCACTGCACGCAATTTGGCGTGCACAACGGGTAGAAATGCACCGTGGATCAGAAGCTAAAAAAGCACGCCTTATTACAGATTGAAGTAGAACCCACGATTCTTCTTCCGAAACTATGCACTAAACAATTTTAATGGCGCCATACTAATTGCGCCATGCGCCAATTAGTTTCGCCAGCAGTATTTCGTGCAATTTTGTGTTGGGGCGTTAAGCCTTATTTAAGAAATTAAAATTTATTTGTACAGAAGACAAATCTTTTCCAAACAGTATCTATTAAAACAGCAACTGATTATCAGCGGAATTCCTGTGGGTTGTCCTCCACGTCTTGCACATGGGTCTTAATCATAAAATCCCTTGGCTTATTTGAGCTCATACGGCGCATGGTTAGCGATTGTGGTTGCTAATACGGTGGTGTGTGGGTGTGGTGCTGGTAGGGTTGTTGGTGTGGTGTTAGTGGTGGTGGTGGTAGTAGTGGTAGTGGCGTTGGTGATGCTGGAGGTGGTGGTGATGCTGGTGGTAGTGGTGGTGGTGTTGGTGTTGTTGTTGTTGTGGCTGTGGTGGTGGTAGAGGTGTTGGTGTTGGTATTATATTAGTGGTGATGGCGGTGGTGGTGGTGATGGTGGTGGTAGTGATGGTGGTGTTGGTGTTGCTGTGGCTGTGGCTGTGGCTGTGGTGGTGGTAGAAGTAGTGGTGGTGGTGATGGTGATGCTGGTGGTGTTGGTGTTGTTGTTGGTAGTGGTGTTGATGGTTGTAGTGGAGTTGGTGATGCTGGTGGAGATGGTGATGGTGTTGTTATTGTTGTTGTTGTTGTTGTTGTTGTTGTTGTTAGTGGTGGTAGATATGGTGGTGGTGGTGTTGTTGTTGTTGTTGTTAGTAGTTGTACATGTAATGGTGGTCTAGGTGCTGGCGATGGTGTTGTTGGTTGTTGTTAGTGGTGTTGGTGGTGTTGGTGGTATTGGTGTTGTTGTTGCTGTTGCTGTGGCTGTGGTGGTTCTAAAATTGGTGGTGATGCTGGTGGTGTTGATGTTGTTGTTGTTGGTGGTGGTAGAGGTGGTGGTGGTGGTGGTGGTGGTGGTAATGTAAAAAACAGTCAAAAAAATGAGTAAGGTTGATCAACAAAAACAAACTCGCACGCAAATCATTTTTACACACCGACACCCCCCCCCCCCCTCAAACACAAATATTTCTTTGACCCCTTATATGTGGGGGTTGGTAGGAGACAGGAAGTTAGATCGTCTTAGGTTACAACTATCGACACATAAGCATCAGTGTGAATCGTTTCGAAGCTTTGAAAACAGATGTTGTTGTTCGTTGTGGCGTTTGAAACTCCAGTACCGTAAATAATCTATTTAACGCCCTGGGTGTTTATTTAATTCTAAGGGTTTTTCGGGGGCGTTTAATAGATAAGAGGCGTCTATTGGGGAGAGGCGTTTATTTTTACAAACGATATTTTACACTTCTCAACATCGATATTTTTAATTTTCACAGCAAAACAATTACGATTGGTGCAATATCAAGTAACTATTGCAACAGTCTGCAAATAGTGAAGTCAAAAGTTCTCTCATAGCGATCCTCGTGTAATGTTCCGCAAACAAGTGAACAGAAAATGTTAAACAAAATCAATTGTCTAATAAACGCCCCCTTTGGGGAAGCGTTTACTAGATACGGGCGTTTAATAGAGAGGGGCGTCTAACTGAAAATCATACTTTGACCTGGGCGTCTATTAGATACGAGGCGTGTAATGGAGAGTGGGCGTTAAATTGATCATTTAAGGTATTTTAAGTGTAAATTGTAAACGGGGAAACAGTTTGTTTCAATACTAGATTAGCTGCGTGGTGATAAATTAATAAACTGTCAAAAGTTGAAAAAGTTGTTGTAAACCAAGATTGTAGGCAACAACAATAAATTTATAAGGAGACCATTTTTCTCTCCAATCGAGATGAATCGGTTAACAAAAAAACTTTGGTTGTCGCTTTTAAAGTCTTATAAGTCATAAAAATGCTTTTGTGACATTTAGGAAAAATTCTGAGTCAGTTTGTCAAAAATAATAAAATATCGCAACAGAAAAACGAATAATTGTATTGACGCAAACGTTTCCACGAATACTTTAGATGTGATTTCGCAATCAGACTTGTCTAGCTATAAACGTGGGACACCGTATTAAAGACACAAATAACAGAAAGCTAGAAAATGACTTGCCGGTCTTATTGATAACTAAAACGATATGATGTATTATGGTACAAAACTTGAAGGGTACATAGGAGCTCAAATTGCACATCTGAATCTTAAAAAATGCATGAAGAATCAGAAAAGCAAACAGAAATGGCTGAACACTGAGTGTATGGTTTGATTCCTATCCTTAATCATTGAAAATGTTGAAACATGTTGAAGGCACGTCACATTTGAACTTTAATACATTTGTGAATTATTTTCCATTTGGTTTGCAAAACTGCTACTTTTGCATAACACTATAGAAAAACTGCCCTATCTTAAGATCTTGTTGCCATGCCATTAACCAAATTTCAATTATGCGGCTTTTTGTCCAGCATAATAGTCTGTTCGAGTTCATTCATTTGCAATAAGTTTTTATGCCATTACATAATGAAAGTGATATAGTTCAGAAATAAGAATCCGCTATGAGTAAAAGAGTTTCTTGACTAAGAATCTTCTCAATTAGGACAAATAGGATTACAGAGAGAAAAGTATTCCTAATGCGTGATGGTATACACGGTATATTTTACTATTAATAGCAAGAATGAATTGAAGGCCATTATGGAAACGTTTCCATTTTCTCTTTTGCTATGAATATAGGAGCTGTAGAAGAAATAGACAAAAGAATGTTCTAATTTCCGCTAGCTGAGTTTTAATGTTCAATAGTTTCTCCTTCATGTAATTGAAATATTCTATTTATATGAGTTTTCAATCATGTTTACCAACACTTTGTTCGTACTTTAGGAACTCATGTGTTGTCTTTGCACGCTCGTAACTTGCAAGACTTCAGTTCACGCCCGTGAGGAAAAGATAGTTATCAGACGCAATTTACGAGACTGAAGAGCGTAATGAATTCGTGTATTGTTGAGAACCGTCGTTATAAAACCCTTTTTGAAAGTGCAGTCGTGTTTCCTTGGCCTTTCAATTTTCAATTGTGACCAGAGAATTCAGTTAGACTGAACTCTCTGAATTCAATTTTTGACACCGGATGTCAAAGTTTGTAACTCCCACGTCTTTCTCGTGGTGACAAAACACAAACCGTAAAATTTCAGCTATAATCTTCAGGATGAGATTATTGATGTTCGTAAAGCATTAGTGTTATAGGTAGAATTGATGATAACCTCGGGATAGGGGGCTAAACACCTGGCCCGGGGAGGAAAGAGTTTCTTGTAGCACGATATATATAGAGATTTTTCCAAAACCCCTCTAACACACACAAACTATTGAGATAAGAGTTTATATACATTGGTTCATAGTAATAATTTCAATCGTGCAATTGAAGCCATTCTTTCAGTCAACCAGAAGTATATTTCAGCTCTTTACAAAGAAACCAAACCAAAAAAATGCAATTTTAACATTTTGCTTAATAACACAAAGAGGGCGGATTTACAAATACACGGCGCCTTTTTATGCATGAGCCCGGTTGACTTATCAGCGAAAGATCTTACAGTGCATATATTAGACTTAACCGGCATGAAACTCCAGTTGACAAGTCAGGGTTGTTATCTTTAGAGAGCTTCGAAAACAACTAGTGCTGTTTTCAGTATACTTCGCTTTGGCGTTGTAGGCAGTGTAAAGGCAACAATCCTCATTGGGCTATAAATGTAGCGCACGGAGGCCACTTACAGGTGAATAAAACTAAAGTTGAAAACAAAATGAACCAGGCGAGTTTTTTCCGGTGAACCGAATAGTCTGTAACTCCGCGAGAGACATATATAGGACGGAAGATCACATGCAGAGTATAGCAAACTGCTAGACAAGCAGACTAAGTCAAGGAAGAATAGGCGAAAAATCACATGTACTAGGTTGTCCACATGCAACTAATGCTTGTCATAAAATTACTGACTAAAGTGGAAGACACTTCAGTGAAACATATTGTGCAATATGTTCCGTTAAGCCAGACTTGACCTATAGACCCATGTTTACTGAGACTTCACGACCAAATTACGAGCAATCCTTATATAAACGGCCATGGAAGCGAAAAAAAAACAATTCTTTTCATCCTACAGCTGTCTCATAATGTAGAAAACATAAAAGTACTGACTAGCTAAGAATAAATTTTGGAGCCTGAAATTCAGCCAAAAATGCAAATTGTCTGTTGTTTATTAACAAAATCGTGCAGACCGAGAAACTGGAAGAGACGTTTTTATAGTGACAAACTTAGATTTACTTGCCTCGCGTTGAAAGTTTTATGTATTTTTTAGTATCTTAAAGTTGAACACTTGTTCTTGGGCCATGAGAGATCTCTGCTCGCTGGATGTTGCACTTGCCTCACATAATATCAGCAAAACGAGTTATACTTTTACACTCATTAACCTAAATTTCCCAGAATAGAAAATATAATTAATATAAAAAAACAAAAGGAAACATAGATAATAGATTGTTACGAAAACTGCTTGGATGTGGTGCCATAAAAATACCATATGAAAGTAAAAACTCGATACTACTTTCCTGAGCAATTTTGAGGTAGAATTAAAACAGGAGAATTTTGTTTTATTTTTCCTTGGTAGAAGTAATAATATATGTAGATTTTCGACACCTTTGCCTGCAGGTTTCTGGGTTTTTTTGCATGTCAATACCACTATTAAGGGGATGAACAATCCTTTCTGCAATCAGGTGGACTTTGCTAAGGGACCGCCTTCTTTTTCCAATCTCCTGAAAAACACTGGGTTTATTAACATTTCCAAAGAATACAAAGTTGTACACGAAAATCAGATAACTAGATGTTGAACAAAGAACTTGGAGAATACTAGTGTCTCTTTGTTTTCCTTCTGGGTGATGACGGTTGAGGTAAGTAATTCACTCAAGAGCATTAATTTTTCTTAATTTTCCTTTCTACTGGCACGAAAAGGTCTCAAAAACATTTCGACAAAGATCTAGCTTAAAGAAAATTAGAAAATTGAAGTGCCTAACAAATAACTTTTGGGGATATTTTTCGTCTGAAAAGAATTTAACTTTCTTTAAAGGAGCCAGAAAGCCTGCTCAATGATGGATCATTGCAAAAAAAAGCAAAGCATTGTCAGGATTGTATGTTTTGAAATGAATACAAGGAAATGAAAAAACAAACACAGCTATCCGGCCGGAATGAAACTCACACGAAGTTTTCAGTACAGCAAACATCGACAACACGTACCGCAAAAACATGTTTTTTCTTTCTCTTCCTTTTTTTTCTTTTTCAAAACCGGATCATATTTTTGCGAACTGGCAGTTAAGCCAATGCTTTAATGTTGTCTCCCCAACAAAAGTCACTGTTATAGATACATAGTTCATGACCATGATATAAACTTGTTCATGCAAAGGTTTATTCTAAGTTCATCTTACGTTTTACTTTGTTAAACTGATATTGATAAGAATCAATCATGTGCCATGTTAATCCCAGTTCCAAGCGAGCCGATGGCGAAGCCCTTATACAATAATAGCGACTAACGTCCTTTGCTTTTCCAAAAAAAAACAGTATTACTCTTTATCCTGTCATGCTAATCAGCTTGCTTAGAGTAAACACTTCAACTTGTCCCGCAAAACATTTTATGGTGTTTGTGTTAAATAAAGCAAAACATTTTCGATTCATGATTTCTCATTGTGTGGTTTGTCATACTTAGATTATTATCGAGGTTATCTTTCAGATCACCGTCATCTCCTGACAATCGATAGGCAGATGAAAAAGAGTGCCAAAAATCCACAGTCCTCGATGTCATATCATGCAAGCCAACATTTTACCGATACCTTCTTCAAAACAAACCCGCTATTTTGCTATTGTGGTTAGATTCACACTTATCTTTAAGGAGTTAGCAAAACTCTCTTGAACTCTTAGCCAAAGGACTCCAAGCAGCTTAAAATTTAAAACCACTTACAGTAGAATCGCGTATAACCGTTACCGAGTTTTTTTTAGCCCTTTTCAAATAATAATGATATATGCGACGGTGAGATTCTGCACGATATGCCGAGGTTAAGAAAAAAAATGGATAAAATCTCTTAAACGTATGGTTTGTCAAATATTTTGCTAACAATTCGAAAGGGTAGAACATATTACCAGACCACCTGTGTTCATCTTTTTGCTTTGCGGGTTCAGTTCGGGAATTAAATTAGTCCGTAGACGTCAACTCAAGCGGAAGTTTCTGTACAATATCACTTGTTGTCGTCATGTCGATAAACGTAAGATCACCAACCAACGCTATTATTGGAGTGACAGATATGATGCTAAGCCACATTGGCGCCCCACAAGCACGTCCGAACTATTTTGTTTTAAAACACTACTCACTAATGCGATTTCGGATATTGGGCGAGAGGGACAGTACTGCGAACACAACTATCTTTGAAAACGCTGGACAATACTGCAGCAAAACAAACGATCCGTGCGTGAGCCAGTACATTACACACGAACGAAAAACGAGACCTAATACTTGCTGTGGTTGCAGGAAAAGTAATTAAACGGCATCAGAGTGTATGGTTGAACAAGCATCCATCTTCCGTATTCGTTAAAAGGTACGTCTTTTCATCAAAGAATCGTTTCTTCTACAAACAGCAGTTTTTTTTTCTTTCTAATTTAAAGCGTTCTTCAGTTCTTGACACTGACCTGCCAATATATGCAGACCTGTGTGAAACACACATTACCACATCAGATAAACTGACAGTCTAAACGACTTGGCAGTTAGCGAGCGTAAAGATCTGTCCATTGGGCATGAGCTGAGACGTCTTGAAGTCAGTCAGATTTAGAGAATATATTTAGTTCAAGTCGTCCTATGATTCGCACAGTAGTAGTTTTTGTTATAGAATGGCCTATAAAGGATTCAACTACATGCAGTGTGACCAAAGACACCAAGTAGCAAATGAGTATTCGGTAGCCGAATAATAAAATTATAGACTAATTGTTTTGATAGGTATCAAAATTGGTTCATGTTGTTGTTGTGAGTCTGTACAAAATACAACGGCTAAGTAAACATCATCGCAGCATGCGAAGGTTCTGTGAAACTGAAGAAGCCCTTAAAACAAAGCTGAAAGCTACTACCTCAATACACACCTACTTATTAAAGAAAACTTCCACATTCATTTCAGTGCTCAAACAATTTATTTAATGATTTTCTGAAGTAAAATGTCAACAAAGTGTTAAAAAGCCCGAGGCTTCGAACTATCCTGCGAGCAGATGAAGAACGAGACGAAAGAGAGGCATTTCCTTCGGCTTCGTCTCGTTCTTCGTGGCGATATGAGAGATCTCTGTTCGTAGAGTATCCTCAACAGACAAAATGTCCAAATTTCTGGCAGGGCTCAAAAAATATACACGCTTTTTTACTTCATTGACTAAGAACTCAAATTTCATAAAATCTTCTAAGCTCAAGCTCCGCCTCAGATTCTAACCTGAATCCGATTTCAACTGTGTGTGGCTGAAATTACCAAATTAAAAAAAAAAAATAAGACCCTGCTCATCACCTTCTTTAAAAAACGAAAAAGAAAAAAGAAAAAAAAAAGGGAAAAAGAAGCAAACAAGAACAGAAACAGAAAAAAGCGGGTACATGCATACATTTTAGAATAAATACAACGCGGTAAAGCGTCATCGCATGCCTCTAGCTCTTGCATGGCGACTTGCGTAAAAAAATTAATAAAAAAGTTAAAAAAAACAAAAACAAGTTAAGTCATAGCAAAAGACATAAACTTCGAAACAAATTGAAATCTAAACATAGGTTAAACCAGTGTTAAAGTACTGGAGAATATATATTGTCAATCATTAAAAATTTGTCTGGACGCTAGCTGACTAAGGAGTTCAGTAATTCGATACTATAAATATTAAACTTTCATTATGAAAAACGTATGTATTGATACAATTAAAAAACCAAGACCCGGCAGCACTTGCATAATTTGTTGGGTAACTCAAGTTCAATAACTAGCTAGATTTTCTACTTGCACGGGAGTTCAGACAAATCAATGCACAAATGTTCAGCCTACGGGATTGTTTGCATGTGAAAGGTCTGTTAATAAAACCATCTATAAAGGCCGCAAAGTTAGTGAACGTTCAGGCGAGAAACGAGATCAACAATCACACGACTTTATTAGGACAGCTGCTTGTTCCCGGGGCAATTTTACTGCTTTTCTCTGGAAGCGAAGAAAAGCGCAGTCAAATGCAGTGACAGAAAAAAAGAACGTCTGTCTTTTGCAAATATAATCTCCTTCGATTTGATGTTCTGGTAATTGCGTTGCAGCTTTGTTATATCAGGAAAACCCAAAATGTAAGGTATTGTACGAAAACGAGATCATTTTATTTCGAATTGTCTTTAAGATCTTCGAAAGGGTACAAGACAAGACTTTTTATTTCGGCGACATATTTTAACACCGAGTGTCTTTTAGATGCTTGATATATAAGACTGGTTGGCGACTGTCTTTTCAAGACGATTTAAAATGGTCTTAAAATGGCGCGCGTATATAGTTGTTTTATTTTAAGTCTTTTGACGCGCCACTTCAATTAAGCAAGATAGCTTCAATACCGAAGAGTAAAGCAGATTAAATGTGCCAGGATATGGAATCGGGACGGGTTGAAGTAAAAAAAAACCCATCACATTAAGAATAGCTGTCAAAGTATAACAGTACAATTGTAGAAATATTTTTTTTTTAGAGTTAAGTTACTGGATTCGGATAATCAGTATCTAGTCTTGTTTGAGCCGTATGTTACTGGCATTTCAGATGTTCTTTCCGTAACTGAAAGCAATCAGTCGCGACAAAAAAAAAAAGAGAAACAAAGTACTTTACATACTGGTTGTATCAACAGATCGAAAGGAATTTTTTTCACCCACACATAATTCTATAAAACAAAATTGCACTGCATTCAGAAATATTTATAGTTAAAAAGGGATGTATATGCAGCGAATATTTAAAATGTCCAACAAATCAGTCTGTTCAGCTCTCAAGTAAGTTCATGTCTAATGACTACAACAATATTATTAGTTTGAAGTAAATAAAAATAATTCAAACATTTTGTTAAAAACAGCTTTTTCGAAACATAGAAAAATCTCTGCGAGAAGTGGACGCTTTGTACGGTCTGTATGAAACAAATCGAGATATCCGTGCAGATAATTTTAAAGTCTTATGACCTCCTCTAAAGTTATACAATGCCAAACAGGCTTCGTCTATATAACTTGATCTATTGATTCAAAATTTTACAATACTGAATCAGAGCCAGAATGGTTTATGTTGAGAAAAACAAACTGCATGGGACATTCAATCGATACATTTTGATATTCACAAATATATAGTTCCATTTTGAAAACAATTATTGAAGATAGAAGTTATCTTTCCTCAATATCTGTGAACTATGCTTTTTTAATATTAAATTTGGCCTAGGAGCTAAAATCCAGTTAACTAGATTGCTTCTGTTATTGGATTTTCTTTTTGGTCTTACACCGCGAGAAATAAATACACGCAGGTGAGGAAACACTGCCTTAGAAATTCACCATTTTTCAATAGAGTTTCTTAGCGGAAACTAACTTAACCCTCCAGTTAAAACGGCATAGTTCCAGAGGCTTCAAAATATACTAAATACAAAAAAAGAATGTCAAGTTCAGTCTGGATTTTATTTGTTGCATTGTATCGTTTCGACTGAACCCCTTTTAAATTTACATGTAATTTTAGATGTAGTTTGCTGGAGTTTACATTTTAGGGAAACACGTATCCGCTAAATCATGTTCCTTTTTTTATCTAATATGGAATTCGAAAAAAGGTTTTCAAGGAGTTCACATCCTTTTCGCTTCGATCTCTGTCATAATCAGAATACGTGTTTTGGCGACATCCGTTCATAATGAGAGCTCCGGTCTTTATTTCAATAAAATATATATTGAAGTCCAAAATCATATCCTTTGGTAAACAGTATACTCCGCAGACGAAAGCCTTTTTTCTGTGCGTTGACACTTCAAATCTACTAAAAATATTTTAAATCTTGTCCAACAATATTTAATTGAAGAATAGTTGGCGGTTTATACACTGATTTAATCTGAATGCCATGTTTTGTACTCCAAATACATATTCGCTGAACAAAAGACAGAATTGAGTATTTTAAATTGAAACGAAATTAAGTATGGACAATATCTCTGACACCCACAGTCCAAATAAATCGCCTATGTTGCCAAGTACCCGTCTCTAACTAAATACTTAAACGACTACAGATGGAGAAAAACTAACTCAAGACTGGCAAAGTAAGAACTAGTAAAACACGCGCACAACTCCTTTATAAACTAACGAGCTCAAGCTTTTTGTCAAGGCCCAAGGTTTGTTGCTCGGGTTTGTGTTTGCATGGTGCAGACTCAACCGTAAGTTTCATTAAATTGCTTTTATTTCTGTATACCCCTATGGCATTTGAGAAAATCGACTTTCAACTAACAGGCAGCTTAAAATTCGGCCTAATTATATTAACTATAACTTTTTATTACATAAGTTTTTTTTTTCCGCTATGTTAATTTATATTTTTCATAATTATGTTCGGCCTAATTGTATTTTGCTATTTTTTCTGGCAAGCGTACTGTAAGTTGTAATTTGCAAGTAAAACTGAAAAATATTGTCAAAAAGAATCTAGTTGTAGTACAATGTATAATAACACGAGAATAGCCTTTTGGCTAATGATTGTAAAGAACAAAACTTAATGTTTCTTAGAAATTGTTCTAAATTCCGTACGAGTAGAAACTTTTCTCAAGCTATTGGACAAATCCCGTGAGGTATTGGGTTGTTGTCTAAAAAATGTTGACATGGTTAACAAATATTTTCTGTAACCGAGGTGAACATGTATGTACAGTGGCAGAAAATTCTGAAGAGAAAGACAATTTTGGTTTAAACCTAGCTAGCTAACGATTGGGAGTTGTTACAACAATCCACCGACTTTGAAGTTGAAAGGGTGGCAGATAGAAATACGCTTTTTTTAAATTCGGACGTTCTTCGTTTGTGTTTCTAGTTTATTACCATACCGCGGTCTTTTATGTTAGTTCAAAATGTTGTAGGTATATACTAGATTTCGTCTGTTGTTTTATAGACGGCTTTTTGAATAAAATATTTCTAAATTCGTGAAATCTTGCTTATAAGTCATGCATCTTAAAAACATGATTATTACAAATTATGTCTATAATATAGAAAGTGGTTTATCAGTTTTGTTTAATTTAAAATTTTGTAGATCTTTGTACCAAAAGCTACTAATTTTGCAACCCAAGGCTTTGTAGCATCTGTTTACGGGATAGGGGGTTCTACGGTTCCCCCGTAGGTTTTTCCAACCTAAATTCTGAAGCTTCGCAGCAACTAAAAAGAAACTTGCAGTAGTCTTATTAATAACGTATCTTTTGACGTTAATTGGATGACGCCATCACTTATAATTTATGCGAAATTAATCATGCAAATCGAAGTAAGAATCAAGAAATTTTTTTTTTTTTTCACAAAATGTCTTCAATTTTCAATTATTTCTTTTTCTTTTTGAATATGTTGCTATTTGAGCCTATAAATACATGTTTTCTATTAAAATTAACCCTATTGTTCCTGGGCCTGGGGGGAGGGGGCTTCAGAGGCCACGCCCATCCATAATTCCGAAAGTATTGATGCTATTATCACGAAACTTGGAGGTTAGATAGAACTAAAATACCTAATTAACTTCATTAGGTTACAAATCAATATGAAGTCTTGATGACGTCACGATGACATCTTTTCTCTACGAAACGGTGTAATTTAGGATTTTCCTTCTAATTTTTGCACAGAAAGCACGCACAGCCAAAAACTCTTGGTTTAAACAGTTGATCAACGCCTAAAAACAGCAGAGTTGGATTTTAGCACATTCCAATTGTATAAACTCGACAAATATCTTTAAAATGAGAAATTGGGGAGGTGGTATTTTTTCCATGCCAATTGCAGTCAACTTTGTGGAAATTTTTGAAGCTATTTCAGTAGCTAAGGTCTAAAATATATAAACCAAACAAAAAGCGGATAGGATAAACTTCAGAAAAAAAAATATTATTACGTTGTTCACTAGATTCTGCAATATACACTC